>JALGBA010001060.1:332500-458258 GCA_023970755.1 Azemiops feae
AGTGGCCAGAGCTGAGCTTCACAATCCATTAGTGATGGCGTATGTATGAAGCTTCTCAGATAGACTTTCTTAAGGTCAGAACCCAATGAGTTTTATTTTTATTTATTTTTTTGGGTAAAAATTGTATTAATTTCCCCCCCCATACAATTCAGTAGGACTTATTCAACAGCGTGTTGTCTGAGTTTATCCTTCACTAGTGCAAATTTAATTCCTAACCCTTTATTCTTTTCTCCAGCCATTGATAAAATAAGCCCCAAGTCTGATAATATTCTGTTTCTTCTTTTTTCAAAGTAAGTCTGTCCATTTCCGCACACATTCTAGTTTTTTTGTTTTTTTAATTATTTCTTCCTCGGGGGGTATTTCTTCATAACCAAATGAGTTTTATACTCCCCATCCTCTACCTGCTGGACAGCAGAGCCAACCCCATTATTAAGGTGCGAAAGGAGACACGTTTTTGGGATTCTCAGCCGGGCGACCAGGTGCAAGGCCCACTTAGATGAATGTTGAAATGTGCTTTAATATATAGCACGCGCAGGAGGGCATTGTTTTAAGCCCAAGATTGCTACAGAGAAGTGAAATACAGCATGAGATGTAGGACGCTTAAGCATGTTTTTTTTTTTAAAAAATTCACCTTAAGGTCAGTAGAGGTAAACCTGAGATGGCGTAAGATTTAGGAATGAAATTTGCCCAAAATAGATGTTTGATGGCCTGGTTTTAGCCATCCCTACCTAAGGAGCTTTGCCATCAAAGTTGGAGTGGCGTGCAACGTGCAGCTTTCACGATGCAGAAAGTCATGAAAGAAAGTGTTTTTTTAGGAGACCAGCCCCGAGATTGCTTCCCCCCCCCCGCCATTTCTCTTCTTGAGAGGTCTTGGCGATCCTCAGCCACTTAATTTTTTCCCCACAAGAGACGGGATCGCGTGGAGTCCTTGGTGCTTTCTGAGCTTCGTTAAAGGCCAGAGAGCACCAAGGATTCCACCCTGAGCTCCAGAGACTGTCTTCCCTTAGACAGGCTCCTGTTTGGGCAGGACTTCTGCACAAGCCTTGAGTCCCAGGCAACGTTGCAGAATCTCAGTTCCCAAAATTGACCGTCTTGACGATGCCTCCTGAAATCATCGTACACTTCTGGGAAACATAAGCGGCTCCAGAACTAGGAGAAGACCAGCAGGTTTGCTGGCTGACATTTGGGAATGGAGGTGGATCCCTGAAGGATGAGGGTCAGGGAGCTGGTTGGATCGACCTTAGGGACGGTGGGGGATCCTCGGTGCCCTCTGAGCTTGTTTTCTTGCAGCCGTTTCATTACCCAAACTAGGTGACATCATCAATGCTAGAAGGGAATGGAGTTTATGGAGAGGAGGGAGGGAGGGAGGGAGGGAGGGAGGGAGGGAAGGAAGGAAAGAAGGAAGGAAGGAAGGAAGGAAGGAAGGAAGGAGAGAGGGAGGGAGGGAGGGAGGGAGAGAAGGAGGGAGGGAGGGAGGGAAGGAAGGACTATGGGGTCCTAGATACTCTCTGAGCTTGGTGATTTTCTTGCAGCCGTTTCATCACCAAACTAGGTGACATCATCAATGCCAGAAGGGAATGGAATTTATGGAGAGGAGGGGGGGAGGGAGGGAGGAAGGAAGGAAGGGAGGGAGGGAGATAGATAATGGAAGGAAGGAAGGAAGGAAGGAAGGAAGGAAGGAAGGAAGGAAGGAAGGAAGGAAGGAAGGACGGACTATGGGGTCCTAGGTACTCTCTGAGCTTGGTGGTTTTCTTGCAGCCGTTTCATCACCAAGCTAGGTAACATCATCAGTAATGGAATGTCTCCAAGAAAACCGCCAAGCTCAGAGACCCCATAATTCAATCCTGAAGTACAAATATTCTCTTCTGTCGAGACCTTAGGGAAATTCTAGTTGACCCAATGGGTTGTCCTTCTGGGCTTCTTCACGTTTCCCTTCACACAGGCCGGCTGATTTTCTGCGTAATAAGCAACCCCTTTTACACCCCGGTGCAATGCAGTGACGTTCTCCTCGCCTTATCTCCTTCCGCCCTTCCCCTCTCCTCCTCCTCCTCCTCCTCCTCCTCCACCACTACCCCGCATGTGTAGAACTGGCCTCTTCACACCTGACATGGCTTTTGAGACCATTGTGAAGAAGCAGGTCAAGAAGATTAAAGAGCCCTGCCTGAAATGTGTGGACATGGTCATTTCCGAATTAATCAATACGGTTAGACAGTGCACCAAGAAGGTAAACCCGGGAAGTGGAGCATGGGATCCCTGACATGCTCGCGACCCCAACCCCACCCCCCCGCCAGCTGAAGCACAGCATTTGTGATCTAGGGTGCTGGTCCCGCCTGGCGCAAACGTCCTGTTGTTGTCTCCTGGGGTGCCCTTCTTCACAGCATGACTAGACCTGAGTGAACCCAGTTTGGAGTGATCCTCGCCAATCAGAAAGCCATGGCCAAGCTCAAGAGGGTGAACCCCTGGCTAAAGGTCTCTCCGATCAGAGTTTGGGGGTGGAATTCTGGAATCCTACAAGGTAGGATGGAGAATCTCCTGCTCTTGCAAGGGGCTGGACTAGACGGCCTCCCAGGTCCCTTCCCAGGCTCTGTTCTGATTCTGATTCAATGTGGAATCATTGCTTTCTATTAGCTTTAGAGCTGTTGTGTTCGTTGGTTTGTTGAAAATAATTACGATCTTCTCTCTTGGCTGTCCGATGTCCCCATTTAATTGCTTAGGAGACCTACAGTTTGAAGGAACCAAATTGATAAGGCGGAAATGGAAGTTGGGTTTTAAGAGTTGGTGAAATCGCTGCTGTGTCAGTGTGGTTTTCTGAGATTTGATAAGATCAGGTAGCTGCCCTTCAACTGGGTTGGCTTCCTCAGTTTCTTTCTTTCTTTCTTTCTTTCTTTCTTTCTTTCTTTCTTTCTTTCTTTCTTTCTTTCTTCTCCTCCTCCTCCTCCTCCTCCTCCTCTCCTCTCCCCTCCTCCTCCTCCTCCCCCCCCTCCTCCTCCCCCCCCCTCCTCTCCTCCTCCTCCTCCTCCTCCTCCCTCCTCCTCCTCCTCCTCCTCACTCTCCTCCTCCTCTTCTATCGTCTTCTTTCTTCTTCTTCTTCTTCTTTCTTCTTTCTTCTTTCTTCTTCTTCTTCTTCTTCTTCTTCTTCTTCTTCTTCCTTCTTCTTCTTCTTCTTCTTCTTCTTCTTCTTCTTCTTCTTCTTCTTCTTCTTCTTCTTCTTCTTCTTCTTCTTCTTCTTCTTCTTCTTCTTCTTCTTCTTCTTCTTCTTCTTCTTCTTCTCAAAATAGTCTACTGAAAATCCAGGGATGATCCTTCCCTTCGCCAAAGAGTTTTTGGAACTATTTGATCAATGTTGGCAGAATGGTTCCACAATTTGGAGAAGGAAGATGAAATGATGTATTCCCTAACGTAGCTAGTTTGTTTGAAGTTTCCTGCCTGAGTGGGGAGTTGGACTAGAAGACCTCCAAGGTCCCTTCCAACTTTATTATTATTATTATTATTATTATTATTATTATTATTATTATTATTATTATTATTATTATTATTATTATTATTATTATTATTATTATTATTATTATTATTATTATAGTTGGGTCTCACTCGTTTCTTTCCAGAATTCATCCCCAAATCTAAAAAAAAAAGCAAAACTATACATTTTGGAACAATCATAACCCATATTTTCGAATCATCCATAACAGCCCATGACAACCAACAATTCAACAGTTCCAGTTTGGAATGGGGGAACCAATTCTTCTACCCTTAAAATCCTGTCTTCATCTCCAAAATATTCACATTCATCTCCAAAATATTCCTCATTAAATGGGGACATCGGAGTCCCATTTAATGAGTCTTCAGACCTCAGAGATGATATTGTAGGGATCTGTTTTTTCACATCTGCAGAGCTTGGCCTGTTTTCTGATTGGCTTGGTCTGGGTCCTACCCCCCCCACCCCCCCCAAGAGCAGCAAAGGCTTCAGAAACCCCTCCCTCTCTCAGTTGCTTGTGGCCGTCTCAGCTTCAAGGAAAGGACCGCCTTGGAAGATCCCAACTTCCATACATTCATGTATGGATACAGAGGGACACGTAGAACAGTTCCAATCTCAACTGCTCATTTTCTAAAGCTGAAAAAAAATAAATGAAAATAATGGGAGGCCGCAAGGGAAAGTCAGGACCTCAAGGGAGATGGGGGGGCTTAAGTTCTTTCTTCAAAAATGGAAAAAGGCATTTGACCCAAAGTGTGGGAACCTGGAACTTGACCCATCTTGGACAAGCTGTTGGCCAGTGGGCAGAGCAGGTAAGGGGATGGGGAAGAGACGGATGGAGCTTGAGAACGCTCTTCATGGTAGACAGTCCCAGGGAAGGACAAGATTCATGATTACTTTAGTAAAAAAACTAATAATAATAAATCGTAGTAAGGTTGTGTTAGAGCCCTTCGATGGAAGGGACACACCTGGTGCAGGTTGCTCAAGGTTCTAGAATGCTGGGAGGAGTTGTCTTTTTCTATCCTGCTGTTTTTTTGTTGTTGTTTTTTTGGGGGGGGTCCTGTGTCTGTCAGCAGCACCCAGAAATTTGCCATTCGCTCCTGGTGACCACGCGCCCTTGGGCTGCCAAGTATACAGTGTCATCTGAATGACTGGATTGGAAGGACCGATCTTTCCCCATTCTTCCTCCTCTCTGTTAAAGCCACATTCTTCGCTTTTTTTCTTTTTTCTTTTAAGCCCTTTTCTGCTTCTGGATTTATTTCTTCCCTTCTTTCCCTCCACCTCCTTTCTCCGTTATGTTTCTTTGTTTTGTGTTTTATTCTTCCCACCTCCCTCACCCACCTCCGAAGAGCAGAGTCTTTTTTTTAAAGCCAACCTGTTCTGAAGGACAGGAGAAGGAAGAACACAAAAAAAAAGGGAAGGAAGGAAGGAAGGAAGGAAGGAAGGAAGGAAGGAAGGAAGGAAGGAAGGAAGGAAGGAAGGAAGGAAGGAAGGAGAAAAAAAAGAAATGAATGCTGGTTATAGCATGCTGGCTGGAGAGTTGAAGTCCACACATCTTGAAAGGGACCAAGGTTGAGAAACATTGACCTAGTTGTAGATCTTGGACTGAGCAAGGTTTGGCTGAGGTGACCTAGACAGGTCTTCGTACCTCAATGATTTGAAGAAGATGGGAAGTTTTAACTCGGTTTCCAAAGTTAAAGTCCCTTAGGGAGAACAGGTGTGTTTTGCCAACACATTCATAGCTACCTTCTTCAAGTTCTCAAGATGCCACCTTGACGCGCTCCATTTATATGTCGCCGTGAGCGAGCCGGTCAACCGTGTTAAGAGAAGAAGCTGGCTCCCCATCTTGGTTTGAGCGAGGAAAAGGAGGACAGGAACGGGAAGGTCCATCTCTGCGCATCCCCTTTCATCCTTTTTTTTTAAAAAAAACTCAACCCCTAGCTTGCCATTTCCCACCCTTTCTCTAACCTGCAGAATTCACTAGATGCTCGGCAGCACATGGAATCCTATAGCGATGTCCACTGGGGGAACATCTGCCCGTGGAGCGAGCGATCCAGGAAGAAAGAAAAAGAAAAAAAAGAAATCTTACTTCTCTGTTTACCTTGTGTTTTTTTTCTCTTCTTCTTTTCTCTCTCTCTCCTTCTCTCTCTCTCTCTCTCTCTCTGACTCTCTCCTCCCTCTTGTCTGCTTCACGCCTTCCTTCCCTCCTCATTGCTTCTTCTCCCTCCCTCCCACCCACCCACCTTCCCTGCTCCTTTCCATCGTGCAGAACGGGCCTCTTCACGCCTGACCTGGCTTTTGAAGCCATAGTGAAAAAGCAGATGCAAAAACTGAAGGAGCCCTCTCTGAAGTGTGTGGACATGGTAGTGAGTGAGCTCACGTCCACCATCAGAAAGTGTAGCAACAAGGTAAAGATCCTGCAAAGGAGAGAGAACGCCTTCCCCAACCCCTCCATAAGATAAGATAAGATAAGATAAGATAAGATAAGATAAGATAAGATAAGATAAGATAAGATAAGATAAGATAAGATAAGATAAGATAAGATAAGATAAGATAAGATAAGATAACCTTTATTGTCATTTTTATATTGTGGGCACAACGGCACACATCAAAAAATGAAATTTAGTTGCCCGCTCTCAAAGTGAAACACATACATGACACAAAACCTAAACATACTATGAACAACATATATATATATATAGACCCACATCCCTACATATACGTAGCAAATAAATATTAATCACTGTCCATCTTGAATACATAACGCAAGGAGGAAGCTTGAGAGTTCGCAAGGTTAATGCTGTATGGAATGAAACTATGGCTGAATCTGGATGTTCTGCTACGGATACCACGAAGCCCCCCCCCCCTCCCAGAAGGTAGCAAGGGAAACAGGTCGTGAAGAGGATGTGTAGTGTCCCAGATATGCTATTTTACGGGCACATGGGTGGGCACCCACAGAGGAACCCAGAAGATGTGCCCATGTGCCTTTTTGGTTAGACAACAGTCGGAGGAGAGAGAAACGAGGCAATTCCATGGGCTTAGTCCTCTCCATCAGAGTAGGACAATTGGCAGAGATGGTGGGGGAAGAATAGGAGGAACGGTAGGGGTGAGAGGGTGAAGATATCAAGAAGAGTCAAGCTATTCTCCAAAGCACCAGAAGGCAGGAGAAGAAGCAACGGATGGAAACTCATCAAGGAGAGAAGCAACCTAGAACTAAGGAGGAATTTCCTGACCGTGAGAACAATTAGCCAGTGGAACAACCTGCCTTCAGATGTTGTGAATGCTCCCAACGCTGGAAGTTTTGAAGAAGAGATTGGACAAACATTTGTCTGAAGCGGTACAGGTTTTCCTGCCTGAGCAGGGGGTTGGCCTGGAAGACCACCAAGGTCCCTTCCAACTCTGTTGTTCTGTTCTATTCTAAGATGCTCGTTGGAGCATAAGTAGACATGTTCTAGCTCTGAAGGACAAGGGAGAAGATGGCTGGGCATCTATCTTCTCCTTCTTTTGAGTGCTTCCAAGTCCTGTAGTGGCCGCTCAACAAGAAAACTGATCTGAGATGTTCTGAACATGTCATACTTGCCATCCGGAGCAAAGTTTGTCTGAATGTCTATGGAGATTCTCAGTCATCCAGGTCATGGTTGTCCCAAAGGTGCTTTTTTTCAAGAGGCAAATCTGGACTTTCTTTCTTCTTCCTTGAAGACATCTTGCTTCTTATCCAAGAAGCTTCTTCAGTTCAGATCTAACCAGGGTTTCACCCTGATGCCCGCCAACGACAAAATCCATCTCTCAGATGTCTTCCTGTTGGCACCCAGCTGAAATTTTACTTCTCTTAAAACCTAATTTCTTAACCTTTCTACTCCTCATATTGGCATCCCATTAATTTATTTTTTTTAAAAAAAAGCTTTAAAAAGGAGAGCACCACGGTCGTCCAATGATTTCTCTGTCTGGAATTATACTATTTCCGTCCTTTTCCAAAAACGCCATTCCGAGTGCACACGAAGAGGTACATTTTGGGGAGCATCTGGACACCGTTAGATGGCGCCACCCGCCCCTTGAATCTGGCACCATGGCTCTCGATTTACTCAGCTAACCAACCACTGGAACGAACTTCAGATTCTCAGCTTTTGACTTTGATCTGTCACGAAGACAAACACTTTTAGAGGGTTACCAGGGCGCAGATTCTCGGCTGTGTTTCAAGGCTGGATCTAGACAGGGCAAGGAAGGCTTTTGGGTGGAACCAAGAGTGAGAAAAGAAAGGGAACTAACACTCTTATTTGAAAAAAAAAAATACGGATGTATTTTTCGATGCAACGGCAAAGAACATGCACAGGGGAGGCCAGGATTGGCGAAGGTTTGCTGGTGAGCTGGGTGAAACCCCAAAGGTCTTGAAAACAGCTCCCTTTTTGAAATGCAGCTGCAAAACAGCTCCGCAGAAGAGCTTGCCACAAAGAGGATCCCCAGAGATGCCAGACGGGGGATTTAATTTTCCCCTGCGGATTCCCCCGTTGACTCAAAACAATAGCCAGCCAAGAGGCTATTGGGCAATTCAAGGAAGATTTACCTTCTCAATTTGAATTCCTTCCTACTGGCAACTTTCCTTGGACAGTGGAGTAAAGCCACCCTGCTCGTTCTTCCTTTTTTTTTCCCCCCCTCTGGTTTTTGACTTTTGAAGAGTTGCGGTCGTCTGCCCCTCTCTGCGCTCCCCAATCCCAAAATGACAGGGGAAAGAAAAGATATTTTGTGATTTCATATTTTTGGGGGGTCCATCTGCAGACGACAGCCTTCCTCGGGCAAATGCAGCTGATGTTTTGTCATGTTGTCATCCCGTGTGCCTACAGGTAGTCAGAATAAGTGGGCCTTGGTAAGGCCACACTTGGAATACGGCATCCAGTTTTGGTCACCACGATGTAAAAAAGACGTTGAGACTCTGGAAAGAGTGCAGAGAAGAGCAACAAAGGTGATCAGGAGACTGGAGGCTTAAACATATAAGGAACGGGTGCTGGAATCGGGTATGTCTAGTTTAATAGAGAGAAGGACGAGAGGTGACATGATAGCAGTGTTCCAATATCTCAGGGCTGCCACAAAGAAGAGGGAGTCAAGCTATTCTCCAAAGCGCCTGAAGGCAGGACAAGAAGCAACGGATGGAAACTAAACAAGGACAGAAGCAACCTAGAACTAAGGAGAAACTTCCTGACAGTGAGAACAATTAACCAGTGGAACAACCTGCCTCCAGAAGCGGTGAATGCTCCAACACTGGAAGTTTTTAAGAAGAGACTGGACAGCCATTTGTCCGAAATGGTATAGGGCAGTGGTGGCGAACCTATGGCACGGGTGCCAGAGGCGGCACTCAGAGCCCTCTCTGTGGGCACGCGCGCCATCGCCCCAGTCCTAGGCCTTCAGCTCGGTTTTATAAAACCTTTTCGCTTTAGGCCTCCGCCGCCGTGTGCAAAAAAAAAAAAAAAGTTCAATCAGTCAATTTCAACTTCTCGCGGGAAAAAAAATAGATCTTGCAAAGTTGGAATTGATTGATTGAACTTTTTAGTCCCACCCAGTCTGCCGTTACCACCGCAGCCACGCCCAGCCAATGGGCCACGCCCACCCGGCACTCGACGATGCATAAGTGGGTTTTGGGTTGCAGTTTGGGCACTCAGTTTCTAAAAGGTTCGCCATCACTGGTATAGGGTTTCCTGCCTGAGCAGGGGGTTGGACTAGATGACCCCCAAGGTCCCTTCCAACATTATTATTATTATTATTATTATTATTATTATTATTATTATTATTATTATTATTATTATTATTATTATTATTATTATTATTAACAGAACAGAATAACAGAGCTGGAAGGGACCCTGGAGGTCTTCTAGTCCAACCCCCTGCTCAGGCAGGAAACCCTATACCATTTCAGACAAAGAGTTGACCAGTCTCTTCACATGCAAAGCTTGGGAAGGACAATATGGATATTTTTCCATGGAGCGACATCCACAAAGCCACATGCCTGGTTCTGTCTGGTCTCCGTGCCTCCAATTCAGCCCTTGGCTAATGCATTTCCAAAAGCCACCCAGACCTTCTAGGTAATCTCAGACTTATATACCGCTTCATAGTGCTTTTACAGCCCTCTCTAAACAGTTTACAGAGTCAGGCCCCCAAAATCTGGATCTTCCTTTTACCGACCTTGGAAGGATGGAAGGCCGAGTCAACTTTGATCGTGTGAACAATGCTGCAATGAAATAAGAGGGAGCTCTCATTTTTTCCACTGCCGTGGTAACCTCAAACAATCCCTAAATGAACAATTGCTAATCGAGGATTACCTGCATTGGGATGAACGAAAGAAAACCTGAGCTGTTTAAACAACACTTTGATGTATTTTTATTTTCCCGTCTCCAATAATGGATTTCTGCTCCCCAAATTCCTCAACAGTGAACTCATTTCAGGCAAAACCCGCCCAGCAGCTGCAAAAAAAAAAAAAAGTAGGAAAAAAAAACAACCCCAGTTTTAAAACTCCTGCATCTGACAGAAGAGAGAGAGAGAGAGAGAGAGAGAGAGAGAAAAAAAAGGGAAATAATTCTTAAGGATTGCTAAACGAGACAGGAAATGAATCCATCTGTTTTTCCAAGAGACCCTGTGTGGGTGTCGGTGAATGGCTGCAAAAGGATGGGAAAGAGATGATAGATCTGCCTAAAAGAGAGATTGAAATTTTCGGAGAAGTGGGGGCGGGGTGGAAAGGAAAGAGGCAAACGTGGCCTTGGAAGAATATAGAAAGGCAGAGAATCAAGAATTCAGGGATAGAATCAAGATCACACGAAGCGTTAATACCACTTTATAAACGCTTTGGTAAGGCCACACTTGGAATACCGCATCCAGTTTTGGTCACCACAATGTAAAAAAAGATCGAGAAATCTACAAAGAGTGCAGAGAAGGGCAACAAAGATGATCAGGGGACCGGAGGCTAAAACATATAAAGAACGGTTGCTGGAATTGGGTACGTCTAGTTTAATGAAGAGAAGGACGAGGGGGGACAGGATAGCAGTCTTCCAATATCTCAGGGGCTGCCCCAAAGAAGAGGGAGTCAAGCTATTCTCAAGAAGAGCCTGAAGGTAGAACAAAGAACAACGGATGGAAACTAACCAAGGAGAGAAGCAACCTGGAACTAAGGAGAAATTTCCTGACAGTGAGGACAATGAATCAGTGGAACAACTTGCCTCCATAAATTGTGGGCCTTCAAAGAAGAGATTGGACAACCATTGGTCTGAAACGGTACAGGGCTTCAGGCCTGAGCAGGGGGTTGGACTAGATGACCTCCAAGGTCCCTTCCAGCTCTGTTATTCTGTATTCTGTGATATGAAAGCATCCTGGCCCTCTCGAAGCGAGGAAAAATATGAAGGCACTTGGGAAATGAGCTTTCCCCAGTGTTAGGTTTGGGAGGCAATCGAGAGTGATGGGAAATGTAGTCCGACCCAGTGAAGCAGAAACACGGCAAAGGATGATCTACCCTGGTGGAGACTCGCTCTTACTATCCAGGATTCACCAATTTCATTTCCCCGGCATCCTGACCCCGACAGCCATTTTCTATGTGTGCACAGGGTATTAAGCCACAAACTAACCAACAAATCTGGTCTAGGGCTCTTCTTTCGTGTGTCAGATCTGGTGCTCCGCCAGGCAGTAAAGCTTGTCAACATCCTGGTGACCCACCATGAAATCCTAATTCCAACTCAGGGTTAGGATATACCCCTCGATGGTGGCCATGGATAAGAACCGGGGGACTGGGTGCATAAATGTCAGGGGAAGAGCTGTCTGCAGATGTAGGTTAGGGATGGATCAGGGGATCTGACAAGCCATGGTTTGCAGGGAGAGGCACCTCTGCCTTGTCTTCCTAAGCAGGGATCACGGTTAGACAGATTTAGGAGCAGGAAACGGGGTGAGCTGAATGTGAAGGTTGAATCTGATGGCACCCCTAATTTAAAGGCGTCCACCAGCCCCCCCTCCTCTAGTTTGCCTGCTCTCTTCTTCAAAAGGATGGCACTTTCTGGGTGCTGCTTAGGTTACAGCCCCCTCCCCCCCTGCCCCGTGCCCCCCAACGCATGTTCCTTTTGGGGGTGGTGGAAACGGATGTATCTGTGACGTGAGTTGCTTGTGGCCCACCGGTGTCCTTGTCGCGCATGTCCTCCCTCGCCCGCAACGTTGGATGCTTTCCCCCGCATGAGATGTGCAAAATGGCGAGGGTCAAAGTGTGGCTTAAACTGTGTGTGGGGGGGATCTTTTCTGCAACTTTTTTTCAGGGGTGGGTGGGGGCAGGGCGAGGAAGGGGCTGGGGTCCATTTTGGATAAGAGAGTTGGGGAGATGTTTTCCAATTTCCAAGCTGGGTTTTGTTTATATTTCTGGCATGGTTTTTTTTTGCTGTCCACAGCAAGAAAGAAGATCTCCAGAGCAATGTATCTCAACCGTGGCTACTTGAACTTCAACTCCCAGAATTCCCCAGACAGCTGAATTCTGGGAGTTGAAGTCCACACACCTTCAAGGGGCTGAAAAACAGCAAGCATCAAAATATCATAAATAGACTTCTTACCCATTGTTCAATGATGGTTAATGATGGTTTCCTGGTTAAACCCACCCAGAGTCTCCTGAAATGGTGGCTATCATAAATTCCATAAAATGTTTTAAAAATTTAAATGTGTTTGGATGTACTCCATAACTCATCTTCAACGTCATCCTCCTGGCGGGGGAGACATTGCTGTTGGCATCAGCCCCAGGCCACGGTTCTTTGAAACATGGTTGATTGGTTAAGGCCCAGTTGGCACGACTCACTCCACATACTGACTCCCTAAGCCATGATTTGCAAGCCACCATGGATGGATTTGTCTTCCACCGAAAAGAAAACCCACCATGGTTGAAAGCAGGCTTATGGTGGGCCTTAAGGAAGAACTTCCAAGCTTGGTTGAACGTTGGAAAACATCTTCATAGCTTTCTCTTCTTCCATAGTCTTCCCTCTTGCTTTCTCACTGCCCAACACCTGGCCAGGTTCTCCTGGGGAGCATGGGGGTATGTTTTCCATCTTCTTCTCTGTCTGGACATTCTTCCCTCTCCTTCCCCCCCTCCCCCCGTACAGCTAAGCCAATACCCTCACCTGCGGGAGGAGATGGAGCGGATCGTGACCACTTACATCCGGGACAGAGAAGGAAAGACCAAAGACCAGGTATGGCTCACCTAGAGAAGCTTCCCATTTCTGTAGCCACCCAACTGCCACCTTCCAGAGGGACCCCTTGGGCTGTTTTTCATTTGGAGTCCAAGCTTCTCCCCCAACAAAGCCCAGCCTTCCTCCTCTGGGAAGTCTCCAGACAAGCTGGACTTCAACTCCCATGATCACCCTTCCCTGAGGGTTATGGGAGCAGAAGAACCACACTTTTGGAGGCTCTGATGAAGTATTCTGGCGTTAGTAACCATGAGCGTAGTATGGAGATGTTGATGAAGGTCATTTTGGAGGATCTCAAATGTTTCATCTCTCTCTTGGCATGGTTTTCGTCCCCAGGTCATGCTTCTGATAGACATTGAGTTGTCCTACATGAACACCAACCATGAAGACTTCATTGGATTTGCCAAGTAAGACTCCTGGTCAAAACGTACTTCTTAGAGTCTATGGAGATTCTCAGTCCCCCAGGTCCTGGTTGTCCCAAAGGTGCTTTTTCAGGAGGCAACTGGACTTCCTTGTTTTTCTTTGAAGATGTTTCTCTTCTAATCCAAGAAGCTTCTTCAGCTCTGGCATAGCTAAATGTCTATGGAGATTCTCCGTCCTCCAGGTCATGGTTGTCCCAAAGGTGCTTTTTCAGGAGGCATCTGGACTTTTCTTGAAGACGTTTCGCTTCTCCTCCAAGAAGCTTCTTTAGCTCTGGCTGGATGGTGGGGAATGGAAGGATTTATACGCCTTGCAGACCGCTGGTCATTTGCATCCTCCCATTCGCCCACCATCCAGTCAGAGCTGAAGAAGCTTCTTGGATGAGAAGCGAAACGTCTTCAAAGAGAAACAAGAAAGTCCAGTTGCCTCCTGAAAAAAGCACCTTTGGGATACTTCTTAGAGATGACTTCAGCCCATCCTTTTTGGCACTGAAGTTGTTCCTCTTGAGAAATTTCACCCAGAGGTTAACTCCGTTTTATTATCTGCCTTGTAGGGAAAATGGAAAACCCTGTTTTTCCAGAGGGCATATAATGTTTTAGGTTTTTAATATATTTTCATACCCTTCTGCAGCATTCTTGTGTTTTCATGTGGTTGTGAGCCACTGAGAGTCTTCTCCCGAATCTGGCAGGAGAACCAACTGATGACAGGCAGTCCTTGACTTACAACAGGTTCATTTAGTGACTGCTCAAAGACACTTCCCACCTGCTTTGAGACTTTGGGAAAAGTGCAGAAAAGAGCAACTAAGATGATCAAAGGCCTGGAGACTAAAACATACGAAGAACGGTTGCAGGAATTGGGTTTGGCTAGTCTAGAGAAAAGAAGGATTAGGGGTGACATGATAGCAGTCTTCCAGTATTTGAGAGGCTGCCACAAAGAAGAGGGGGGTCAACTTATTTTCCAAAGCACCTGAAGGCAAGACAAAAAACAATGGGTGAAAACTAATAAAGGAGAGAAGCAAACTGGAATTAAGGAGAAACCTCCTAACAGTGAGGACAATTAACCAGTGGAACAGCTTGCCACCAGAAATTGTGGGTGTTCCATCACTGGAGATTTTAAGAAGAGATTGGACAGCCATTTGTCTGAAATGGTATAGGGTTTCCTGCTTGAGCAGGGGGTTGGACTGGAAGACCTCCAAGGTCCCTTCCAGCTGTATTCTGATGGATTGATTGATTGATTGATTGATTGAAAATTGAACGTGGCAAACTTGCAAACTATATTGGAAAGAAAGCTTTTCCTTATCTATAGAATATTTCATAGTCTATCTCCTCTTGGGAGATCCCAGAAAGCAAGTGTAGTTAATGGTAAATAATAATAATAATTATTATTATTGTTGTTGTTGTTGTTGTTGTTATTATTATTTCTCTTTTGCAGTGCTCAGCAAAGGAGCAGCCAAATGAATAAGAAAAAAACAGCCGGGAATCAGGTAAGAACCCCTCAATCGTTGAAAGTTGGGGGGGGGCGGCTTTCCCCGTGTCACGAATGGATGTCAGTGGCCTTCCCTGTGATTTAGCATGATTTATGGCGGATGCTTCAATTAATGTCCATCGTGGATGTCGGCTGATGTGTCGTCTACGTAGGTCGGTTTGGTTTCTGTACGTTGGCCATCCATCCGCTCCCGTTTGCACCCCATTTTTCAGCCCCCAGATGGGTAGGTAGGATTTTGGATTAGGGCTTGTTGGCAGTGTTGTGAAGGTGGAAGAAATTTGGATGGCCTTCTTACCTTCTCCAAAAAAAACCCACTCCGTAACCTGGGAAAGGAGAAAAATTGAGGAACTGAATGAAATTAGCAGACATTGATCAGTTAAAACCAATGTTGGGCTTCATCTTCTGCCCTACCAGCCCAGGTGCTGCTTACCTATGCAGGTAATCCTCCACTTACGACAGTTCATTTAGTGACGGCGGCGCTGGAGGAAGTGACTTATGACCAGTTTTTCACGCTTACGACCTTTGCAGCATCCCCAGAGTCAGGTGATTTACATTCGGGCAACCGGGTTCATTTTTACGACGGTCGCAGCGTCCCGGGGGTGTGAAACGTGATCCCCTTTTTACAACCTTCTGACAAGCAAAGTCAGTGGGGGAAGGCAAACTCATTTAATGACCGTGTTTAACTAATTTAACAACTGCAGTGATTCACTTAACAAGGGTGGCAGGGAAGGTCGTAAAGCGGGGCAAAACTCACAGAGCAAATGTCTCACTTAGCAACATAAGCCCTGGGCTCCATTGTGGTCGTAAGTCGAGGACTACCTGCGTTTAGGTGGGCTGAGCTAAGCCTGGCTTTGGTTGAAATTATCCCGGCCATCTGACGTCTGAAAGCCGCTTTTGGATCAGGGTTTGACCCTTTAAAATTATGAATTGAAAGTCACCTCCTGGCAGATGCTTCCTGAACCCTCTAGTAACTAGTTAGTAAGTCAAAACGAGTCGCTCCAACTTCGAGATTTCTTTTATTTCTCGTCAACACGTCTTAGGTGTCCTTTTAAATCAGCTTTTTCCTTCCTTCTCCATCAGTGTTGGACCCCCCCAACTCCTAAACCCACTCAGTTGAGTTGGGAAGCGCTGAACCCCCCAAAGCTGAGCCATCCACAATCTCACTTTAGGGGTTCTCCAAGACAGCCTATGCTTAATTTTTCCCCCCTTTCTTCTTTTTTCTCCTTTTTACGTAAGCAGTTTTTCTTTTGTGGTGTCAGCTTTTTAGTGTTCCAAGCTATTTGGGCCTTTGTTTGAGCAAACATCTGCAGTCGTAAATATTTGGGGAGGGGGCTGGGGGTGTGTGTTATTATCTACCTGTCTCCCCTAAGTTAGTATCCTCCAAATGACTTGAGACTACAGTTCCCATGGTCCTCCATGGGCGTGGAAGTCTGCAAATTGTGGCGTCTGCATTTGGTGGAATCAGATTGGGAAGGCTATAGGTATATGTGTGTATTTGTGTGTGTGTGTGTCTCTCTCTCTATGTGTATACACACACACAAATACTTTTGGTGCGCACAGCTTCTTCTTCCTCCAATTGCTTTTTTTTTGTTTTTGAGTAATAATTTTTCCTTTCTTTGCTCCTGTTGTCTCTGCTGGTGCTGCTCTGTTTTTTCAGGATGAGATCCTGGTGAGTAAGAGGCGGGGGGGAAATAAATAGCCACTCATTGTTTGTGGCATGTCTGAAAAATACTAATTTTAGGACCTCTGGGAGGTACGAGGGCTCTCCAGACCAAGCAGAGAGAAAGAAAGTCAAATCTGACCCAGGTTTCTTGAAAAAGAGAAATAAGGAAGTGAAAATATTCTAATTGGACAAGGGTTTATCCATTTGGACAGAGAGAGAGAGATGGCAGGCAGAGAAACGTGGAGGAATGTAGAAACAGTTTAGAATTCCAGCTTTCTATCTCTTCCCAGAGATTTCATGCTGCAAATTCTCCCATCCACATTAGCTGGTACTTTGGGGATGTAGCTACTACAGCCCCCATCATTTCCCATCTGGAAGATGCACCTTGAAGGAGCAGGACATATAGACAAGTGTTTTTAAACACGTCTGAAACTCAACAGGCAGATTCCAAGCTGGGGAGAAGCGTTAAGGGCCCAACAGAGGGGGGGAAAGGACAACGGACAACAGTTGACCAGAACTTAGGATGATAGACATGGAAAGCAGGGGAACACATTTCCAAAACAATGTCATGTGTGTGCTGGCATCCCAACACAGTTGCATCCTGATGTGCCTGTGCAAAGGATATGAACAGATGCAAAGATTTGTATGTCGATGGGATCATCATTCAGCACCCAGTTCAGTAAATATGAACTTCTAGTAGCTGGAGATGGAACTCTTCAGTAGAGTCCTTCAACCTGATGCTCTGGAGATGCAGTGGATCATTGTCACTCTCTCCAGTGAGCATGGTCCATAACTATCTTTTCTGGAGCTCCTAGTTGTCGAACAAAGATGTATATGTCAGTGGGACCATCCTGCAGCACCCAGTTCAGTAAATGTGAACTTCTAGTAGCTGGAGATGGAACTCTTCGGTAGAGTCCTTCAACCTGATGCTCTGGAGATGCAGTGGACAATTGTCACACTCTCCAGCGAGCATGGTCCATAACTATCTTTTCTGGAGCGCCTAGTTCTTGAGCTTTTGAAGGCCACCATCTTAGGAACAGGGTGCCCTCTTGAATTTGACCCTGTTCCAGGGATTTGCGGAGGTGGTGGACAGTGTTGAAGCCAACTGGTCGTTCTTTAGATTGGTGGAGAATATGACTTTCAAAGGTCCTAATGTGAGGTTCATGGTTTTAACATGTCAAGGGCAAAGCACTGAGGATGCTTGATGGGTCCACCCAGCACAAACACACAATGGAGGGACTCCAGTTTCTATTTGTTGCCCAACACTGTTCTTGCTTAATCGTTAAATGCTTATTAACCTCCTTTGTTTCTCATCTCTATCTTTCCCTGCTTAATTAATAATCCTGACCCACGCAAATATGGCTGCATGCATTGCATAATTTCGCAAAGAGATTCCCCTTTTTTTAGACTTAGGGGGTGGTGAAACGGCCACCAGATTTCCCCCCCCCCCAAAAAAAAACTTCACATCACTAATCTCAGATCCTTGGATCCGTGGAGCGGCTTCTCAGCCAATCCTGCCGCTTCTTGTGTGTGGTGTGGTGCGGTTGTTGTTTGGGTAGTCTGGTCCCTTGATCAGCATTCATGACTCTGAGGTATTTTGGTGACCCAGGTGATCCGGAAGGGTTGGCTCACGATCAACAATATCGGCATCATGAAGGGCGGCTCAAAAGAATACTGGTTTGTCCTGACTGCTGAGAATCTCTCGTGGTATAAAGACGATGAGGTAAGGATATGAGTTTTATCTTCTCCATTTCTCCGCCCTAAATGAAAAGAGATTCTAAACCCGCTGAAATGAGTTCTTGGAATCCATAGTTGTCCACAGAACCTATCAGATCACACGACCGGGATATCTAATCTTCTAATCCTTTAGAGCAAGGATCTCTTTAAGGCTTGTGGACTTCAGCTTCCAGAATTCCTCAGCCTGAAAGCAGGACAAGAAGCAATGGATGGAAACTCAGCCTAGAACTAGGGAGAAATTTCCTGACAGTTAGAACAATTAATCCGTGGAACAACTTGCCTCCAGAAGTTGTGAATGCTCCAACACTGGAAGTTTTTAAGAATAGACTGGACAACCATTGGTCTGAAATGGTATAGGGTTTCCTGCCTGAACATGGGGTTGGACTAGAAGACCTCCAAGGTCCCTTCCAACTGTTTTCTACTCTACTCTACTCTACTCTACTCTACTCTACTCTACTCTACTCTACTCTACTCTTCTATTCTATTCTATTCTATTCTATTCTATTCTATTCTATTCTATTCTATTCTATTCTATTCTATTCTATTCTATTCTATTCTATTCATGGCAAATGGCAGCGACAACAATTTGAAGTCAACTCAAAGGATGGTAAAGGATTTGTCCCAGAAAGGAAATCTGAGAAGATCTTTTGAGAATGGAACAGTTGAGTGGTCAAGTCAATAAATAAAGGTTCTAACTGGAGGATGATGTGGACAGTTTCAAGATATTTAATGGATAGGTGTTCAGGTTATCCCAATGTTTCTCAATCTTGGCCACTTCAAGACAGGTGGACTTAAAATTCTAGAATTTTCCAGCCAGCAGAATTCTGGGAGTTGAAGTTCAGAAATCCTAAAAGTCTCCAGGGTTGAGAAAAACTTGCAATCACGGGTAGATTTTATGGATTTTTTCCACTACGTTGATTTGGAAAATATTACTCCCAACCTCTGAGTTATGTAGTTATAATTTGGAGCTGAATATTTTGCAAGTTGGACGCCAAAACCGTCTGGAAGACACCAGTGGGAAAAGGCCCCACCGAGTCCTTGAGTCTGTTTGCACACGATGGTTTGGTTTTGAGCTTAAGAGCTCTTTAGCGTTCCAACGGGGTTTTCCGGTTTAAGATTTCCAGATGTTTCTCCTCTAGCAGACTTTTGAAGGCCATCCAAAACCTTGGAAGGGGACTCATCTGCAAGAGACAATTCCCAGAATGAAATAACTCCCTCCCAGACTTGAGGTGGTCACTCGGGGCTGTCGTATTATTCTTCACTGTCCTCCACCCCACCTTGACTAAAGTTGCACATCTGTCATTGCCCGCTAAAATTTCCTGGCCCGGCACTTCTTCCCCACCCCCTCCTCCTCCTCCTTCTCCTCTTCTTCTTCCTCCTCCTCCTTCTCCTCCTCCTCCTCCGTGCCAGCCCAAAAGCAAACATGCGTTTTAGATTTCAGATTGGCCTCGGCATCTGGATTCCAGAGGTGGCCCAACCTCCCCCCCCCATCCTTGACTGCAGTTGTTCAGAGGTGCCTGGAATGACTTCAGTTGAGTAGCATAAGCCGTTTTAACCAGTTCCAGCTGTGGGGATCGGGAGAAAGAAGGGAAGGGTGGGTGGGGGGGGACTGGGGCTCCCTTTAATCCTGGGGGCGAGGGGAGCCTGCCGGGGGGGGGGGGAGCCAGCTGTACATGTCTTCAGCCTCCCTTCGGGGTGGGGAGAGCCAGCCGAAAGAAAACTGCTACCTGCCAGTCGAAGTGATAAATCGCAGCGCAGGGACCCCAGTACAGCCGGTAGAGCCAGGAAGGACCCCGGAGAAAGAAACCTTTGTTTCCCACCGCAAGGAAGGGGAAGTGGCCGCGTGCAGTTTGTGTGTTTCTCTTTCCTCCCCTCCTCTTCCACATTTCCAGTAACACCCCCCCCCTCCCCCAACAACATACCCAGGCATCCACCCGTTTCATAAATCCCACTCCTCAAATACCGGCCTCCCCAGCAGAAATTTCTTTCTTTTCTTTTTTTTTAAAGAAAAGCCAAAAATCTCTGCTCCCCTCCAGATGGAAGACTTTTGCTTCTGTCCAAATTTGGGGAGCTTACGGCATTTGCAGAGATCTCTTTCTTGCAAATGCTGAGGCGTTTTTGGAGGTGGAGATCGGAGCTTGGGGGGGGGGTAACAACCCCGACAAATTCACACCAGTGGAGGCTAAACCCTATTTCCCACCCTGTAGCTGCATACTCTTTGTGCTCATGTCGTGAGGTTAATTCCCAGTGAATTAAAAGCTATGATGCGGTTCCTCTTTTAGTTAAAGAATTGACAGCATTGAGAATCAATATGGATTTTAAAAAGCAGGGGGTTGGGCTAGAAGACCTCCAAGGTCCCTTCCAACTCTGCTATTCTATTCTATTCTATTCTATTCTATTCTATTCTATTCTATTCTATTCTATTCTATTCTATTCTATTCTACTCTACTCTACTCTATTCCTTATTATTCTTATTCTTATTCTTATTCTTATTCTTATTCTTATTCTTATTCTATTCTATTCTATTCTATTCTATTCTATTCCCTATTCTATTCTATTCAATTCCCTATTCTATTCCCTTTTCTATTCTAATTCTATTCTAATTCTATTCTTCTTATTCTATTCTATTCTATTCTATTCTATTCTATTCTATTCTATTCTATTCTATTCTATTCTATTCTATTCTACTCTACTCTACTCTACTCTATTCCTTCTTATTCTTATTCTTATTCTTATTCTATTCTATTCTATTCTATTCTATTCTATTCTATTCTATTCTATTCTATTCTATTCTATTCTATTCTATTCTATTCCCTATTCTATTCCCTATTCTATTCTATTCTATTCTATTCCCTATTCTATTCCTTTTCTATTCTAATTCTATTATTCTTATTCTTATTCTTATTCTATTCTATTCTACTCTACTCTACTCTACTCTACTCTACTCTACTCTACTCTACTCTACTCTACTCTATTCCTTATTCTTATTCTTATTCTTATTCTATTCTACTCTACTCTACTCTACTCTACTCTACTCTACTCTATTCCTTATTCTTATTCTTATTCTATTCTATTCTATTCTATTCTATTCTATTCCCTATTCTATTCATTCCAAATTTTTTTTAGGATATTTGCTAAATATCTGCCCGCTTCACGTCGGTGATTCTCCTACGTGGTGGAATAGCTCTTTAAATGAAGCCAGCATCCTGCAGATGGCTAGTTTCTTTTTTCCTCAGGCACAAAGCAAACAAAATTAGCGTTTTCTTGAGTTTGAAGTTCACCTTCTCGTCTTTCTTAGCATTCAAGGGCTTTTACCGCCAATCAATGGGGTCATTTTTCTCTGTTGACAGAAGCCTCTTTCCAACCTCTGCCCGCTGGGCCAGAGTTGCTGTTTGTGTTGGCCACGCTTGGCACCCTAATGATCCAATTGGGGAAAATTAAAAGTCTGGAGTCCTCTTTTTTTCTTTTGGCTATCCTCATTCCGACTCTCTTCCTGCCTCTTATGTGTAGGCTAGGAATTTTGCAGGCTCTTCCTGCACCCCTCAGAGGAACCTCAGCAATTAAGGTGGTCCTTCTGCTTCCCAATTTTATACATTGCTTGCCATCCTTAACTCTGCAAGTTAGTCTACCTCAATCAGCAGTTTCATTCCCCTGTTCGTCCCTGACGTAAAAATAGGATTTTAATGGAGGCATCCGGGAGGATCAGCCTTTGATAAGCATCACCGATGGTCCCTTTTCAACCTTTTTTTTTTAAAAGGTGGCATCTTTCTGGGGTCAGAGTTGGGAATAGCAGAAAAGGAGAAAGAAAATGGAGAAATATAGGAAAATATTTGTGGTTCAGGGTTGAAATGAAGGGTCCTTGATGCTCCCTGAGCTTGGTTGTTTTCTTGCAGACGTTTCAGTACCCAACTGGGTAACCTCATCGGTGCTGGAAGGGAGTGGGCTTTGGGGGAAGGGGGAGGAGGAGGAGGAGGAGGAGGAGACTGAGGGGTCCTTGGTGCTCTCTGAACTTGTTTACTTGCAGACATTTCATTACCCAACTAGGTAACATCATCAATGCTAGAAGGGAATGGGGTTGGTGGAGAGGAGGAGGAGGAGGAGGAGGAGGAAGAAGAGGAAGAAGAGGAGAAGGAGGAGGAGGAGACTGAGGGGTCCTTGGTGCTCTTTGAGTTTGGCTGTTTTCTTGCAGACATTTCATTACCCAACTAGGTAACATCATCAGTGCTAGAAGGGAGTGGGGTCTGTGGGAAGGAGGAGGAGGAGGAGGAGGAGGAGGAAGAGGGATCCTTAGTGCTCTCTGAGCTTGGTTGTTTTCTTGCAGACCTTTCATTACCCAGCTAGGTAATGTCATCAGTGCTAGAAAGGGAGTGGGATTCATGGAGTGGTGGTGGTGGTGGTGGTGGTGGTGGTGGTGGAGGGAGGAGGAGGAGGAGGAGGAGGAGGAGGAGGAGATGACTAAGGGGTTCTTGGTGCTCTCTGAGCTGGGTTGTTTCCTTGCGGACATTTCATTACCCAACTAGATAACCTCATTGGGGCATCCTCAGAAAGTGGAAAAGGTTTACACACTAAACCGAAGGATTGTGAAAAATAGGATTGGTGTATTTGCCCCTTTTTGGGAGGTCTAGAAAGAGCAGAAACCGAGTCTTTGGTTTGGGGCTCAATTTCAATTTCTGTTGCAGAAAAGTTGGGCTGGTCGAAGGAGACACATCTGGGGAGCATTAGCCAAATACCAGCCGTTTCCCACAAAGGTTTCTTCCTCCCCCCCCCGTCTTCTCTCTCCCCCTCCTCAACCTTCATCCTTAAAAGAAGACTGAAATGCAAACCGATCTTAAAGGGCCCCAGACAGCCCCGTGGAAGGATTTTCTCCCCCCCCCTCCGGAGGAGATGTTAGAACCATGTGGGGGTGGAAAAATGAACTCCTGGCTCAGCCCCCGGATCCAAAACCCATCTTATTTTTGGAATTATTTCTGTTTTCTTTGCCCCCCCCCCCCATTTCTCCAGAGTTTGATTTGTGGAGCGCCCAGGGCAGGGTTGATCTGCCCCTCCGATGATTTTAGGGATTGCAATGGCTTCCTTGAGGCTGAGCTTCCCCAGCCAGCTCAAATCTATTCGTGGTTTGGAAATCTAAAAAAAAAAAAAGGGGGGGGGGCTTTCATTGCCTCACCCCAAGGCTCTGAGATATCATGGGAGCTTGCTTTCAAGGTGAGGGTATGCCCATGGTTATCATCCGTCTTAACAGAATAACAGAATTGGAAGGGACCTTGGAGGTCTTCTAGTCCAACCCCTTGCTCAGGCAGGAGACCCTATACCATTTCGGACAAATGGCTGTCCAGTCTCTTCTTAAAAACCTCCAGTGTTGGAGCACCCACGATTTCTGGTGGCAAGTCGTTCCACTGATTAATTATTGTTACTGTCAGGAAATTTAACGGAATAACAGAGTGGGAAGGGACCTTGCAGGTCTTCTAGTCCAACTCCTTGCTCAAGAAGGAGATCCTATACCATTTTGGACAAATAACGGGTGTGTGGGTGTGTGTGAATTGTAGTCCCATATGTCTTCAGCTGCCTCTGGGTCGCTGTGTAGCTGAGTAAGGAAGCTACAGCTGCAGGAGCCCAAGAATAAAAGAGCTGGAAGGGGACCTGGAGGTCTTCTAGTCCAACCCCCTGTTCAAGCAGGAGACTCTATACCATTCTGGACAACCTGGCTGTCCAGTCTCTTCTTAAAAGCCTCCAGTGTTGGAGCACCTACAACTTCTGGAGGCAAGCCGTTCCATTGGTTAATTGTCCTCACTGTCAGGAAATTTCTCCTTAGTTCTGGGCTGTTCTCTCCTAGAACTAAGGAGAAATTTCCTGACAGTTAGAACAATCAATCGTCTTCTACCATGGAGTTTCAAACCCCTGATTGACAAGCTGAGGTGTTTGCCAGAGCCTTCCAGACAGGAAGGGTGAAAAAGGGACCTGAAAATCATAAATAGCCAACGTGTGAAACTCACTAAAGCGACAGGGGTGGCCTTCTGTGGCAACTCTGTCCGTGCCTCGTTAAGTTACACAGGATGTCATGGCCCAGTCTTTGAAAGTTGTACTTGGAGAGTTGGAAAAATGAGGGCGGAAGTTCGTACTCCGAGCTTGTGGGTTGGTTTCAAAACCTTCTGTTACCAGGCTAGGAAACCTCTTCAGCGGAGTTTAAGGGACGTCAGTGTTCTTCTGCTTATAAGGGCTTCAGTTGTGGGTGCGTCAAGTGAGGGTCTTGCGATGGGTCAGGTGTGAATCATCAGGGTCTCCTTAGCCGAGCTCAACCAGCCTGGAAGCTAAGTGGGATCTGACCTGGTTCGTACCTGGAGGGGCAACCCCCCAAGCCCTGTTAGGGATGTAGCCTCTCCTGGGAAGCAGACAAAACAACACTTAGTTGCCAACAAAACAACATAGACACGAGGATGGAGGTTCGTTCTCCGAGCTTGTGGGTTGTTTCCAAACATTGCGTTACCACGCGAGGTAACCTCTTCAGCGGAGTTTAGGGGGGTGTCCGTGTTCTTCGGTTTATAAGGGCTTCAGTTGTGGGTGTGTCGGATGAGGGTCTTGTGATGGAAAAGTTGGGAAAGGGTAACTTTGACGGCTTGGGGTTCTGAGTTTTTAAGTTTGGGAATAAATATACATTTCCAAAGTGGGAAGACATAGACATTTAATAAATAAATAATCCTTGCATGATGTAGGAAATACAGAGGAACATGTGGTAAAGGTAGGACTTCTAATGCAGGGCTCCTCAACCTTGGCAACTTTAAGACTTGTGGACTTCAACTCCCAGGCTGAGGAATTCTGGGAGTTGAAGTCCACAAGTCTTAAAGTTGCCAAGGTTGAGAACCCCTGATCTAATGGACCTTGAGCACTTAGTTGTTCCGTTGCCAACTTTAACACATAGAATAGCAAAACGTGCGAGAGATGGGAGAGGAAAAAAAAGGACAACTAGAGGGATGGATTTGAGGGATTCAAATCAAGAGAGAAGTTGGTCAAGATGGGGGAGTCTTCCCAGTGGTGGAGCCCTCTTCCAAGAGCAGCTGCTGGGACAGATGGACAGGAATCTTAATGCCATTTTGTTTCCACTGATGGATTTGGGGATCCAGGAGCTTGGTCTTTGCTACGATCCAGGAGAGTCTCTTCTGAGGCTGACTTGAAAAGGGAACCGATCTGTTACACCCTAAACAAGAGCGTCCATTTCATCTTCTCTGGACGATGCTCCGTGAATCGAAAGAGATTTATTTCTGGATAGGCTCGTATACGATTGTGATAAAATTGGAGAATCAACTTGCTGGCCTGTTAAATACCTTGGGCTTCGTTTTCTCCTCTGCTCTGCCAGTCGGACACTTTAGAAACTGTACTTCAAAAGCTCTGACACCTGACTGCCTATGCCTTTTCTAACTAGGACTTTGAATTATTCTAGAACGAAAGGAGGGGGATTAAACCCCCCCCCGAATAAACCGTGGAAAGTTTCAAGGGGTGCGTAATTTGGCAATCAGAACGTCAAAGACATTTCTTTTCGTCTGCCAATTTTGTTGAAAAAGAAGAACAACACAATTGATATTTTTTTAAAGGATACCCAATCACATTTTTTTTTTAAAAAAAAAACTGAAATCAAAATCCAATTTATTCCAGGCAATTATATATATATATAAAAAAGAGAGAGAGAAGTCGAACCAAGTTCATTCAAACCATCCCCTCTCTCTTTCCCAAGTTCTCAAGAGCCTTTCAGTTGATGCTGGCTTTGTTCTCTTGGCTTTTTGAGTCTCTATATTGTCCTTTAAAAGAGAGAAGGTCTTTAAGGGAAGATTTCCCTGTTTAAATAAGAACAGGGAAATGCCTTGTGGCCATACCTACCTTGCAGATCTTGGATACAGGGGACAAAAAGTCCGATTTGTCGGTAAAGACCCCTAAATAGGGGTGCCTTTGTCTAATGTTGGTGTCTAGCTTCAACAGCCTTGCATGAGGTGGTGTCTTCTGGAGAGGTTTGTTCAAGATATGCAAAGACTGCTTGGTGAGACTTGGGGTCTTCTCCTCTCATCCTTCTAGGTAGGACCCCAGATTTCACCGTAGCTTCCCAGACGGATGCATCTAAGACAGAGCCCTCAAAAAAAAAAAAATCCTTGCTGCTTGCTATCAAGCTTGCATTACTTTCCCCCACCCAAGAAAGAAAAAGAAGCATGCTAGACAGCAAAGTGACCACTTATTAAATCACTTTGGGTCCCTTCAGATGGACTAGAACCCTTCCACCTCATCCTACACTCCTCCCTCGCTGGGGAGTAGCCCAGTAGAACTAAAGTCAACTCGGTTAGTAGCCATACAGAGTTGCCCTTAAATTTTTCCCTCCTGCCAATCTCGTTGTCTTTCTTTGTCCGCCCTGAAAACCGTCGCAAGCAATTGACCCACAACCCACAGAAGCAACCCAGCCCCTTTGGAGGATGCTGGCTGGAGCTGCGGCATTGACAGCCACAAGACTCCGGGTGATGCGTCCTTTTCCATCGGATGGGGCACTTTTTTGGGGGGGGGCTTTCAACCCTTCTTCCCAACCGCATGGATTATCCTCCGTGGGTCTTTCTGCATTCCCCCCCCCTTCGTCTCCCTCCCTTTACCTCTTCCTCTCTCCCCTCGCTCGCCTCTTTGTCTGTCCCTCCGTTCCCAAGGGCTGAGCAAGCTATATAATCAAGTCTTTCCACAGTTACATTTTTACAAAGCTCCCCTGATTTCCCCCCCCCCATCAACGTTGCCGTGGTTCCGAAAAGCTGGCCAATCTTTTAAGACGTTCTTCTACTTATATCGAATAGCCGGAAGATGATCTGTCAACCTGGGTAAATATCTCAAATTGGCATCCACGCCGCCCAGGTAATTAGGGAGACCTGACTTGCAAGGGTGGAGAACCACACGGCAGGTAGATATACGCGCTGGATGCACAGCACGATGACCAAAGCAGCCTGGTCCCTACTAGCAGTTGAGGCTCAGCAGTCTTCAGCCCCTTTTCAAAGATTTAGGAAAGACGCCCCAAACATCTGGAAGAGACTTGGAAACCAGCCCTGCGAAGGAGCGGGCTGGGTTAGAAAAATAAGGCATCCATATTTTTTTCCACGCTGACACTCTTGTCTTGGGACTCCTGTTGCAGAAGTTGCATCCTTTTAAAATTGCAGAAGGAAAATTCATTGGGGGCTACGTGATTCTAAGATAAAATGAGGGAGACCGGGCTCGCAAGGGTGGAGAACCCCACGGCAGGAGAGAGAGGGACGGACCGTTGAAAGACAAGAGACCAATTTGAGACAGGGCAGGGGTCTCTGGGGAGGCAGAAGCTGGCATGCAGCTGGGGTGCTCCTCGGCCGTCCGTCCCGGCGTGGTGGCAACTCGAAGCTGCTGCATATCCCAGCCCAGCCTAACCAATGTGCAGACTACTGTACAATCTCGTAGTCCTGAACAGGTAGTCCGAACACTGGGTAGACGGAGTGGATCTTCTCAGTCCAGGTGAAGAACGGCGCGCTGGGTTCTCTGCTCCCCCAAACCCTTTGCCCCTTTGGTAAGAAATCAAGGGGGGGGGAAAGAGAGAGAGAGAGGCGTCAAAATAGTCCTAGAGAGGTAGAAAAGGGATAGATAGATAGAAGGGGTAAGAGAGATCAGATCTTGCAGCCAGAGTTGAAGACTTACTTTGGCAATGAAGAAGTTTAAGGATGCATGTGGTCCTTTCTGCCTTCAGCTCTTGAGATCTCCAGCTTTTTTCCTTCTCTAGATGATTCTTCTTCTTCTTCTTCTTCTTCTTCTTCTTCTTCTTCTTCTTCTTCTTCTTCTTCTTCTTCTTCTTCTTCTTCTTCTTCTTCTTCTTCTTCTTCTTCTTCTTCTTCTTCTTCTTCTTCTTCTTCTTCTTCTTCTTCTTCTTCTTCTTCTTCTTCTTCTTCTTCTTCTTCTTCTTCTTCTTCTTCTTCTTCTGAAGGTTGGAAGGAGAACGCAACAAACAAATAAAATTTTAAAAAAATCCTTAAAATTAAACAAGTAAATAAATTGCCAATTAAGACACAAATGCAGACCGTCTCCTGGTCTTTGGCCAATTCTTTTGGGCCCCAACCATCCCCCAAAGTCTTGGGACGTTTAGGGAGATTTTTGAAAGGAGGAGGGGGGGGTTGCCCAGAAGAACCCCACTTCTCTTGGCATCCCAAGCAGATGGTCAAGGGATCCCGCTGTTCGGTCCTCAAGCTGGCCGCAAAGTTTGTTGACCCACCTTGGCCGGTAGCCTGTGCCGCTCGCCTCTGGCGACCACGCGCCCGATCTGCCTCCCCCTCCTTTGTGGCCTCCCAAGCGCCCCCCTCCCCACGCCCAGCATCTGGCACTCATGCCTCCTCCCTTCCTCCAGCCTTTGCACCCTCCCTCCTTCCTTCCTTCCCTCTTGCTTCTTCTCCTCCTCGGATTCTGCCTGAATTGACGTGGCAGAACTTACTTGCCTCCAAGGAGGAGCTTGTCAGTTGCCAGGAAGGTCAGAGTTCGAGAAGAACCGAGCCCGTCTGGTGGAGAAGGATGGTGGGAGGGGGGAGAGAAAGCCTCCCCACCTTGGAGGGAGCCTGGAGGGATGTCATCCTCCCCTTTGGTGCATAGCTTCCATGTAGTGATTCCAGATGTTCCTTGGGCCGTGCACTCTGCTTCCTCTCCGAGGCTGTCAGGGATAAAGAGGGCTTTATGTGTGATGCACAGACTCACCAGCACACGCCAGAGAGAGAGAGGCCAGGAGGGGAGAAGCAGAGCGCGCCAATCAGCCAAAACGGAAAAGAAACCAAATAAATAGAGAGTCTGGAAGGATGCCGTTGACTCCCTTGCCCTCCGCCGAGGACTGCTGGCTGGTTTCATCCTCACATTCTTTTTTTTTCTTTTTCTTTTTTTTTTAATACTCCTCGACTTTGGAGGAGGTGGGATTGGGAAGACGTTTAGCAGATTGAAACATGCTGGGACGGGAAGGAAGAAAGAGGCCAACCAGTTCAGAAATAGGGCTCTGTTGAAGGTCAACGTGCCTCCATTAACAACATCTGGGTGTCGACAAGTTTCCCACCCCAGGGGATATTTTGCGAGGAGAACCTTAGAGCAGACCCACAACCTTCCATAGCTTCCTTTGTAGGACTTCCCAGTAGCTTTTGGGAACTCCTCAGAGGGCGCACGCACAACAGGAGAACATTAGGATCTTGACAGACGTGAACATTGGGCGCTATCTAACAAAATGACATTCAGTGGTGAAAAAAGTGAGGTTCTACATTTAGGCAACAAAAACCAAATGCACAGGTATATTATGGGTGGTACCTGGCTCAATAGTAGCAACTGGGAGAGGGATCTCCTAGTGGACAATCCCTTAAATAGGAGCCAGCCGGGTGCTGCAGCTGCCAAAAAAGCGCAACACAGTGCTAGGCTGCATTAAAGGAGGGATAGAATCAAGATCACGTGAAGTGTTAATACCACTTTACAATGCCTTGGTAAGGCCACACTTGGAATACTGCATCCAGTTTTGGTCACCACGATGTAAAAAAGATGCTGAGACTCTAGAAAGAGTGCAGAGAAGAGCAACAAAGATGATCAGGGGACTGGAGGCTAAAGCATATCAGGAACGTTTGCTGGAATTGGGTATGTCTAGTTTAATGAAGAGAAGGACGAGGGGGGACATGATAGCAGTCTGACTTTCTCCTCCCCAAACTGAAATACCTCTGAAGGAACATGGAGGAGGGCAAGATATGTCCATCCAGTGTTGGAGCAGCCACAACTTCTGGAGGCAAGTCATTCCACTGATTAATTGGTCTAATGTCAGGAACAATTAATCAGTGAAACAATTTTTGGACACTTCTGGATTTCTTGACCTGGCCTCTTTCCGTCATTCTAACTGGAAAGACACCTATAACCAGAACCGGGCAGTGATATGAAGTATGGTGGCATTCCTTATCTGGAACATCTTGACGCGTGAAATGTAGGATAGATTAGAAGCCTTTGCTTTGGTGTGGCCTATAGTTGGGTTGACCATCTCCAAGATGGCCAACGTGAAAAGGGTCTGGTTTTGCCTTCCAGCAGGCATCTCGCCTGTTCTGGGCCAGGAACACGTCCAGACACATTGTACGAGTAGATTGAGGATCATCACGTTCAACCGCTCTTCTCATTTATTTATGTATTTATTTATCTACTTTATATAGTCATCCATCTCACGAGCAAGTGACTCATTGCAGAGGAAGGGAAGAGAAGTAGTCAACCCACCAGCATCCAAGAAGGAGATGGGCGGACATGTTTTTTGCTTTCTTCTTCTTAATGTGGTCATTATATTTCGCAACCTCCTGTAAATCAGAGAAGGAACCAAAGAAGTCTTTTTCTCTTTCCTCTCCTCCCTTCCAGGCCATCCTCGGGCCACAGAATCGCTTGCTCTCTTTTCTGGAAGGGCCAGAGGAGTTGCAGAGTCTCCTGGGCTTCCTCAGTAGGGAGATGATCCGGCTAGAATTTCAAAACAGGGAATTGGAGAGTTGGGAATTCCCTGATTTTCCCCCCCTACCTCAGTGGATCAGCTTTCCAAAAGACCAATGAAGACCTCAGTCCTTACTATACCTCATTCCTGTCTCCTTCACGGGTAGCTTCTGAATATTCTTGAATAACAGGGTTGGGAGGGACCTTGGAGGTCTTCTAGTCCAACCCCCTACTCAAGCAAGAGACCCTAGACCGGGGGTAGGCAAGCTTGGCTGTTTTATGACTCGTGGACTTCAACTCCCAGAATTCCTGAGCCAGCCATGCTGAGGGGAAAGGGAGAGGTTTCCAAGCTGAGCCGTGCTGGCTGAGGAATTCTGGGAGTTGAAGTCCACGAGTCATGAGGGGGCCATAGTTCCCCCATGCTGGCTCAGGAATTCTGGGAGTTGAAGTCCACGAGTCATGAGGGGGCCATAGTTCCCCCATGCTGGCTCAGGAATTCTGGGAGTTGAAGTCCACGAGTCATGAGAGGGCCATAGTTCCCCCATGCTGGCTCAGGAATTCTGGGAGTTGAAGTCCACGAGTCATCAAAGAGCCAAGGTTGCCTATCCCTGCCCTAGACCATTCCAGACATTTCTCTTCTTGAAAACCTCCAGTGTTGGAGTACCCACAACTTCTGGAGGCCAGTCGTTCCACTGATCAATTGTTCTGTCAGGAACAATTAATCAGTGGAATGACTTTAGGAGGCTTCTGGACTTCTTGACGTGGACTCTTTCCGTCATTCTATTTGGAAAGACACCTATAACCAGAACCGGGCAGTGATGTGAAGTATGGTGGCATTCCTTATCTAGAACATCTCGAGGTGTGAAATGGAGGATAGGTGGAAATCCATTTTGGCCCCGTTTGTATTCTACAAATGCACCATGGAGCTCAGACGTTATGTTCCTCCTCCCTTTGGTTCCTTCTTGGTCCTAGGAGACAACAGCTCTTCTTACGTATCTCACTTCACCCGAATCATGCCTTTCAGAACCGCCAGCCCTGGGACATCTTCCTTTAGCATGAACAATGAAGTGTGGCTTTTTGGTCCTCGGCCAAGAAAGGGAGGTCTCCTCCCTTCTCATCGGCCCTAATCCTGCCTGCAAACCCTCTCCCACCCCTCCCCAGGCTTGGTAGGGGCTGCCCCACCACACGCACAAGGCAGCCTGATTGCTAACACATGGGCAGAAGGCGGGCGGCCAGCCCCTTTGAAAATCCTCTGGCCTCTCCAGAACTTTGCTTGCAAAAACCCCGTCGTCGCTTTCTCCTCTCTTGTCATTAGGCAATGAAGTCAGAGAACTTGATATAAAACAGGCTGGGCTGAAAGGGGAGACAGGAGAGGCCAGAGGGTTGCAGAGAGGGAGACGGGTGGGCTCCCTCCTGTGCGCCCAAAACTGGAGTGGCGACACTGGAGCTTAAAAAAAAAAAAGACGGTGAGTTTGATGCTGGAGCCGTGTGGTAGCTTCACCAGCTTCAGGTCAACCTGGACGCGTTTGAAATCAGTTCCCTCATCTCGGGCTGGGTTGTCCAGACCAAACGTGGGTGACTTCAACTGATGTTTTGAAGGCCACATATTTTTTTTTTTGAAGCCTTTGAAATCGATTCCCCTGGCTCTGAGTTTGACCTTGTTTGGGTGGTCCAAGACTTCTTGGCAAAACTTGAGTGTCTTCCCAGAGGTTTTGAAGGCCACGTTCTTGTGATGGAGCACGGCGAGGTTTTGGAAAAGGGAACAGCCACTTTGCAGGAAATCCAGTTGTGTGTGAATTCAGACCGGGCTTTCAGCTTTCCCGTACTGTGGAACCGATCCCCACAATGCCATCAAACTCTAAATGTTGGTTTATATTGAGAGAGAAGGGGGAAATATTTAAATCCCTGAAAGAGAGTTGCATTCCCAGTTCAGTCCACTCATGTTGGGGATGTCCTCTTTCCTGTCCCCTAATTTTTAGAGGGTGGTCCTTGGGCACCACCCCGAAGCTACATGCAACCCCCCCCTCAAAAAACCCCTACATAAGATTCCTGTACAATCTGACTTGTGGAATTCATTGATTACACACCATCAAGTCTTTTTTATAGGATTAGGAATAGGGTTAGTTCGGGATTAGGGTTGGGGTTGGGGTTAGGATTTTTTAAAATAACATTCTTAATATTTAGCAAACAGCATGTTGTCTGGGTTGATGTATTTAAAAAACAATGAATAATTATCATAAACAATATGTTAATTAATCGCTCCATAGTCTTCTTCTTACCAGTATATATTCAATGTTACATATCACATTCCTTTCTCTCTAGCTCGTTTTTCTAGCCATTGATAAAAATTATCCCATGTTCTAAAATACACTGAATCTTCTTTCTCTTTTATCTTTAAAGTCAATTTCTCTCTAGCTCGTTTTTCTAGCCATTGATAAAAATTATCCCATGTTCTAAAATACACCGAATCTTCTTTCTCTTTTATTCTTTAAAGTCAATCTGTCCATTTCTGCAGGCTCTAAAATTTTCTTAATTAGTTCTTCTTCTGTTGGTAGGTTTTCATTTTTCCCAATATTGGGCGAATACAATTCTTGCTGCAGAGTTAGTACATGCGAAATTAAATATATGCAGTCTTTCTCATAATTTGCCGCTATTATTCCCAACAAAAATAATTCTGGCTTAAAACCTGTAAGTTTTTTTAGTCATTTTCTCCAACAGAAGCGTATTTTGATTGCACCCCCATCAAGTCTTGATGGACCCATAGCAGCTACATGCAGAGAGATTTGCTTTGTGAAGACACACATGTCTGCTTAGCTCTAATGCCTGGGGAGGTTAGTGAATTACTTAAAACAAAACACACGTTAATGGCACCGAAGCATCCATGGACTTTTCCTCTAGGCACTGGGGGTAATTCCGTGAGGCTTTTGCTGCCTGCAAATCTCTGGTGCTTAGCTCAATTGGTTAGAAAGAAGAGCTCAGACGCTGAGCTACACACACACAAGGGTGGCTGGGTGGGCAAGCAAGCTGGGAAAGGGTTGGAATTAATCAGCAACATGATGTTTAGTTTGGAGGAGAAGGGGAAAAAAAATTCAAATGGGAAGTCGGCCGGCTGGGAAGCCAAATACCAGCTTTGCTGTTATTTTGAAGGACGCCTCTGGGCCTCCAGAAATTGAGAAGAAGGAAGGAGGAGGAGGAGGTGGTGGCAGCAGCCCAGAACTTGGCTTATGCAACCTCTTAGCTGCAACCCAGAAAAAAAATATGACAAAGCCGAGATGCTAAACGTTTTCAACTGAGAAAAAGCTCCTTCCGTTTGCCTTCTGGAGGGTGGGTGTTTTAAGATGTCTCTCCTCCCTCAAAGTCGGAGTGAGGTTCTAGCAAGGAGCAGGACAATCTGGGTGTCTTCGAGAAGACCTTTTTAGTTCTTGTCCTCTTGGGCTTCCGTGTGGCACTCTAAATTTTCTTGCAAGGCATCAGGTTTTGTCAAACCATTTGACTTTGCCCAAAACGATGAGTCTGGTGTCTAGGACAGGGGTAGGCAACCTTGGCTCTTTTATGACTCGTGGACTTCAACTCCCAGAATTCCTGAGCCAGCATGGGGGAACTATGGCCCCCTCATGACTTGTGGACTTCAACTCCCAGAATTCCTGAGCCAGCAGGGGGGAACTATGGCCCCCTCATGACTCGTGGACTTCAACTCCCAGAATTCCTGAGACAGCAATGCTCAGCTTGGAAACCTCTCCCTTTCCCCTCAGCATGGCTGGCTCAGGAATTCTGGGAGTTGAAGTCCACCAGTCATGAAAGAGCCAAGGTGGCCTACCCCTAGTCTAGGAGACTCTTTGTTGACTCCCAGCTCCGTATGATCAGTTCGTGGTTGACCCGACAAGCTGGGGGAACCCTAAATATTGGCAACTCAAGGGTGCGATGGAGCTGTCTGTTCTCCTGTTTTGAGAACTGCCTGCCAGACCTCTTGATGAACCATCAAACTTCTCTCCCATCTGGAAACGTTTAGATGACCATCACTTTCTATGAAATGAGTTTGCAACACTCCGCTTGGGTTCTTAATCACCAGGCAGACCACGCTGGAGCTGCCAGGAAGCTCAGCTGAATAGTTGAGGTTTTGGAGAGGCTTCTGAGCAGGGAGTATTTCCACCAGATTGGTCCTGGGAAAGGCAGACGTAAACCCCCACCCCGTCCTCTTAGGGAGGGAGATAAATTGTCTGAGATAACCAAGACAGAATCAATCTTTGGACGATGCAAATAAGGGAAATGCTGTAGATTTGGACAAATCTCTCGAGTGGCTTTCTCGGTCTTCCTTCTCTTTCCCAGCCTCTAGTCCAGGGGTCTTCCAACTTGGCCCTTTTATGACTTGGTGGACTTCAACTCCCAGAATTCCTCAGCCAGCTTGCCTGGCTGAGGAATTCTGGGAGTTGAAGTCCACAAGTCATAAAAGGGCCAAGTTGGAAGACCCCTGCTCTAGTTCAACGCAAATACCATTTTTTATTTTATTTTTGTAAAGTTTTTATTGTTTTTTTTTCATGCAATTCAATGTTTGTCTGAGTTTATCATTCACTAATACAAATTTAATTCCTAATCCTTTGTTCTTTTCTCCAGCCATTGATAAAATAAGTCGCAAGTTTGATAGTGTTCTGTTTCTTCTTTTGCTTTCAACCTCACAGTGAGTCTGTCCATTTCTGCACATTCTAGTATTTTTTTTAATTATTTCCTCCTCTGGTGGTATTTCTTCATTTTTCCAATGATTCTTGCCGCTGTTATTACATGTAAAATCAAGTATATACTTTGTTTGTCAATCTTTTCTGACATTATACCTAGTAAAAAAAAAAAGTTCAGGTTTAAAATCTACCTGCTTTCCCAACATCTTTTCTAGGCAAGTGTGTATTTTTGTCCAGTACCTCTTTGCTTTAAAACATATCCACCATACATGATAATAAGTACCTGACTTACGTTTACATTTCCAACATCTATCTGACATATTTTTTAAACATTTTTGCTAATCTTGCTGGTGGCGAGTGCCATCTATAAAACATTTTATATAGGTTTTCTTTGTAAGAAGTTGACATTGCAAATACCATTTTTTAAATGTACTTTTTATCCAAGTCTTGTTTCACTTGTATTTCTATATGATTTCTCATCTCGACAATACATTCTCCCCAATAGATCCTTTGGTGGAAGTCCTTTCTTACTAATAAAATTATTTTATATTTGGGCTTCAGATATACGCGCTGTATGCACCACGTATGACCACAGCAGCCTGATCCCTACTAGCAGTTGAGGCTCAGCAGCCCTCAGCCCCATTTCCAAGATTTAAGGGGTCAGGCCCCAAACATCTGGAAGAGACTTGGAAACCTGCCCGGGAAAGGGGTGGGGTGGTTAGAAAAACAAGGCAGCCATTTTTCCATGTTCACCCTCTCTCTTTGGGTTCCCGTTGCAGAAGTTGCATCTTTTAAAACGGCAGAAGGGAAATTGCTGGTGGCTACATGATTCTAAAATAAAAGGCAATCAGTGCGAATCCGGGGCACACCCTCTTTTGGGGTGACTGCATACTTGGAGACTTTTTAATGGAGGAGTAGACAAGCTCATGGCAAGCAGGACCATCTGAAGCTGGAGGCCACTGTTCCAAACGAGTCTTTTGGGAGTCTTAATGTGGTTTTCGTCTTCGTTCCATTCATTTTCCTGCTGTGAGCAATCGCGGCTCTTCAATTTTTCCAGTCCAAAGTCCATGAAGCATAAAACACCCTGCCAAGAGTTGATTCCTGGATACTCTTTGTAGAAGACAAGGTCCCCCTTTAGGATACTTGCAATAGTACTCGGTCTCTCTTAATTAGGTTTCTAGAAGTAAGACAAAGGAGGGATGGGTTTGATTGCACATGATCGAAGGTCCTTGTGGGCACTTTGGGAAGGATTGAGTGTGGAAGTCCCACCAAGGCAAGGTCCTCACAATGAACCACGTCACAGGCTTTTATCCAAATCCCCAAATTGTTGCTTTCTACTTGTAGTCTTCACAGCATCCATTCCTTCCCACCAGATGTTTGGGACCACAGCAGCCAGACTCTTCAACCAAGTGATAAGGAGAGCTGTAGAACGTCTTGGTGGGTCTAGCTTTGACATGACTTGTGGTCCATGGCTTTTGTCTTCCAGGAGAAAGAGAAGAAGTACATGCTGCCGGTGGACAACTTGAAGGTGCGAGATATTGAGAAAGGTTTCATGTCCAGCAAGTACATCTTTGCACTGTTCAACACGGAGCAAAGGTACGACTTTCTTCTGCCCCAGCCTAAGAGGAGGACCTCAGCAAGTAGGCAAGTCCACGCAATGTCTCACCTTCTTTCCTTCCCCACCACCCAGGAATGTTTACAAAGATTACCGTCAACTGGAGCTGGCGTGTGAAACCCAAGAGGAGGTAGACAGTTGGAAGGCGTCCTTCCTGCGGGCTGGAGTTTACCCAGAACGTGTTGGGGTGAGTTGAGAAGCAGTGGAAAATGAAACACAAGCAGGAGTGAAAGTTGGAGGTCAAGCCATCTCAGGGAGATGCCAGATAAACCAGACTTGGTTCTGTGTTTGGTTTAGATCACTGGTTTGGGTGAAAATCAAGAAGAGGAGGAAAAATTCTAACCCTCTTCCCTTACCCTACTTTAAAGAGAAATTGCATCCTTTGCAGGACACCATCCACGGTGGAGAAATCTAATTTTATTGAGTAGGGCCCTCCCGGTTTAAAATTGGGAGTATATACAGCAGGGGTGTCCAACCTTGGCGACTTTCAAGACTTGTGGACCTCAACTCCCAGAATTCTTCAGCTGGCTGGCTGGGGGAATTCTGGGAGTTGAAGTCCACAAGTCTTAAAAGGAGCAGAAGCCAGGGAATGAGAACATGAATTGCACTCTTGCAAACATCTTTTCCCAAGACTTTTCGTAAATGCACGGAGGAGGCCAGAGAGAAAAGACCCCAATATGAGCTGTTGAGCCTAACTGGTGGGCTGCCATGTTGAATGGTCCACCAGAAGGACAACACCGCCATCTGTTGGTGAGGCTCTGAAATGACAGCACATCTTCATTAGCTCCATCTTACATTGTGTTTGTTACTCTGGTTAAGATTTTAGTTTTTAACCAATGTTCCCTTGTCTCCTTTTATTTTTATTTCTTTGCACTCCCCATCCAAGTGTTCTATTTTATGGCTGCTAATGCCTCAGGTTTTGTCCGTTTGCTACTCAATCCTATACCAGTACTGAGAAAATGTCTTTGCTAGTGAATCACTTGTGTTAAGAAGTGAGGTTTCAGATTGAAGGATTGATGATGTGTTATCAAATCATTCTCAGTGCCTAAAGACCACCTAAATAGATTTTCCCCCCATAAAGACCCGTCCCAAACCCTATCCCGAACGTCTTCCAATGTTGCCCTCAAGCCAATTTTATTTTTAATTGATTGCATTTTGACTTTGTAGAAATCTCATTCCAATTATATATCCATGGGTACACTGAATACTTAGTCAGGAAATATACCTACCTACTTTTTAAAAGTCACACATTTTTTCTTTTTCTTTTTTTTTGTGTGCTCAAACTGGCCTCACAGGACAAAGATAAAGTAAGTGGTGGACCCTGTGCCATTTTCTTTTGGATTATACTTTTTTTTTTTTATACTGGACGCATTTTTTTAACTCCTTTTTTCCCTTTAATTTAAACTATTATCCCTATATTCTAAGAGAGACTTTGTCCTTCGCCCTTTTTTTCTCTCCACTTCATACCATGTTGCCTGCTTGATTTTATTTCTTATTCTTTCTAGAATGCTCCTTTTTTCTTCTTTTCGTCTTCTCTGGAACATATCCCTCATTTCTAAGCTACATCAGAAAGACAAAAAGATACAAATTTTTCTTTTCTCATTTGTTTCTTTTTATATATATATAATATCTAGTTTCCCAATCATTGGTCTTCGGGACCTGCAAGGTATGTACATAATAACACAAATTATAGGTTTAGAGACTAAATCCAAACACCATTACAACTGCACGTCAAATTGAAACATAAATTTCATTCCTCATGGTAGCTCGAACGAATTCATATAATCTGGAGAGAGGTCGGCAGAAACGTCCAAATTGGTTTTCTGGTTTTCGAATCGAAATAAAAAACCTGAATCCCAATTCTTGATCCGAATTTGACTTTGCAGACCTTGGATGCAGAAGTGTTTTAGAACAGGGGTCCCCAACCTTGGCTACTTTATGACTCATGGACTTCAACTCCCAGAATTCCTCAGCTGAGGAAGTAGCCAAGGTGCAGAAATGTTTTAGAACAGGGGTCCCCAACCTTGGCTACTTTATGAGTTGTGGACTTCAACTACCAGAATTCCTCAGCTGAGGAATTTGGGGAGTTGAAGTCCACAACTCATAAAGTAGCCAAGGTTGGGGACCCCTGCTTTAGAACACAGATGTAAGCAGGGAGTGATGGTTTCATCAGAAGAGACCTTGATAAAACTTCTCCTTCTATAAAATCGAGTTTCATATCTCAGAAGAACAGTCTCTATTTTCTTCTGTAAATTGTTTGGATGAACTGCAAAGGAAGATGATGGTTTGAAGCCAGGGTCTCCAACCTAGGTCCAGATTAAGCCTTGGATCTAATGCTAACCTCTTTCTATGGTGTCCTTGCTAATGAAGCTTGTTATCTAGAAGTTCAGGGAAGCATCAGAGAGGCTACATGGGAAGTAGGAGATGAGGGACTTTGAACCAGGGTCCTCTTTGGCTTCTGGTGGTTAACGGCCTGCTTTGTCTCCCCATCGGTCCTCTGCAGGGTGGGGAGTCAGAAGAGAATGGCTCGGACAGCTTAATGCATTCAATGGACCCCCAGTTGGAGAGGCAAGTGGAAACGATCCGGAACCTTGTTGATTCCTACATGGCCATCGTCAACAAGACCATCCGTGACCTCATGCCCAAGACGATCATGCACCTTATGATAAACAATGTACGTATGGCGTATGACACACTGGATGGGTGTGTATGAATTTTATAATGTTTTATGATTGGTCTGGAGCCACCTCTTGAGTTAAAAGCAGAAGGTTCTGGAGCAGCCTGTTGATTGATAGAAAAAAAAAGTCAATTGCTGGCCTTGGAGTTTCCATCTCAACAGATATGGAGAACAAGGAAAACTGATGAGGAAGGAACAGGAAAATAAGAATATATTATATCATGATCCGCTCTAGAGCCTAGAAGATTGGCAGAAAAAAGAGACTGGTAGCATGGTAGAATGGAGTGAACTTCACTTAGTTCTGGCTAGGAGATGTGATGAAGGTCCTCTCTATCAGCCTAGTTTACCTCACAAAGATGTTCTTGTATAGGCAGGATTGTTACTCCATTGGGTTCCTTTACTCATTGGTTTAAAGCTTCTTCAGCTCTGACTGGATGGTGGGGAATGGAAGGATTTATACTCCTTGCAGACAGCTGGTCATTTGCATTCTTTTAGAGAGTCGTTGAGGCCACTTGGAGGTTTACCTCAGGGTCACCTGAGTGGTGCAAATGCGTGTGGAGCCTCCCTGGCTGCAGGATGTTTTCTGCCCTGGGTCCCTCCCCTGTTGAAGACAGGTGCAGGCTCCACACCTATTTGCACTACTTATGTAAACCTCCAAGTGGCCCCAACAGCTCTCTAAATGGATGCAAATGACCAGCTGTCTGCAAGGAGTATAAATGCTTCCATTCCACACCATCTGGTCAGAGCTGAAGAAGCTTCCTGGATGAGAAGCAAAACGTCTTCAAAGAAAAACAAGAAAGTCCAGTTGCCTCCTGAAAAAGCACCTTTGGGATAACTATGACCTGGATGATTGAGAATCTCCGTAGACATTAAAGTATGACTTTAACCTCCAGCTGTCCAGATTAATGACCTTTGTCTTCTGCTTCCTCTCTGGCAGACCAAGGAGTTCATCCACTCCGAGCTGCTCGCCAACCTCTATTCCTGTGGTGACCAGAACACCCTCATGGAAGAGTCGGCCGAACAAGCCCAGCGACGCGACGAGATGCTGCGCATGTATCACGCCCTGAGAGAGGCCCTTAACATCATTGGGGACATCAACACTACCACCATCAGCACCCCGCTGCCTCCGCCGGTGGACGACTCTTGGCTGCAGGTGCAGAACATACCGTCCGGACGCAGGTACCCGAGGCGCGGGGGGGAGGCCCCGCTGAGCTTCCTGGCGCCTCTGCCCAGCCAGATAGGTGGCCGCCCCCGGTAGAAATGGGATGGAAGGAGGCTGGGAGTTCTGTGTTGCTTGCCCTGAGCATGGCGTCCATAGGATCTGCATGGAGGGGCAGAGCCAAATGGGGTACGGAAGGCTTTTTTGGGTGGAACCCATCAAGGACAGCTGGTTCTTCTAGTCCAGAGTGCTAAAGGTGGTTGGAAAGGTGTGAACCAGGCCGTATGCACAAATTTCTGTGAAAACAGCTTCCGTTTTTCCAGCTTGGAGAAGACCATATAGTCTTCCTACCATTTTTCTTCTACTTCTCCAGCTGACCCGTCTCTCCCTTGGCAGGTCACCCACCTCCAGCCCCACGCCACAGAGAAGAGCACCGGCAGTCCCACCCACCAGACCTGGATCACGAGGACCGGCTCCTGGACCTCCGCCTGCTGGTGGACCCAGCCTCGGTGGTGCTCCCCCTGTGCCTTCCAGGCCGGGGGCCTCTCCTGATCCTTTCGGGCCTCCCCCACAAATCCCCTCGCGGCCCAACCGTGCGCCTCCGGGGGTCCCAAGGTAGGTGAGATCGGGCCACGTGGGATAGGCAGCGTCACTCAAAGCGTGACTTTAGTTTTTTAGCAGTTTTAGAATTAGCATCCTTTAACAAAATCGTTGGAGCGTGTTGTTATCACATGTGACAATGGGGCCAGTACTTGCTATCCTGGGCACCTGTGGGATTCTTTGGAGGGTAGTAGTGGTGGTATTACAGCCCTCTTCTTTTGTGTTGCGTAATTTCAAAAATCCAGAGAATTTCCCACTTGGCAAAACAGATCTGTCAGGTTTTAGGTAGAAGGCAGAATCTAAAGTGGGAGGATCTGGTCTGGTTTTCCTATGGTCATTCTTTGGGGCAGAAAATGCCTTTTTTGGGGAAATCTTGCTAATGTCTACCTGGAAAAACACAAAGCCAAAGACGTTATTGTAAGATGAAGTGTAGAAGAATTCTGTCCTGCAGAACAGAACATACCTTGTATTATCACGACACATTTCTTGTGGTGAATAGTCCTAAGTGTGTAGACTTTGGGGAACCTCCTGCTGAATTAAATATAATCCAGTTCCAGGGAATCAGATACATTTAAGAGAAGTCAATCATTCTGGATCCAGTGGAAACGAGGCCTGTTTGCAGTGGGATTGTTGCCTTTATGCACATCAAATCATTTTTGGTTTGCCGTTCAACTGAATTACACCGAAACCAAGCAGAGTTCTATAAAACAGTATCTGTGTAAAGGGTATACGTTTTGTTTTGCACCTTTTATATTTTGATTGCAAAGAAAAACTCCTAGAGGTAAGTGCATAATTAAAGGTTTCCTGGTTCTCGGGGGGAAATTCCATACCTCCTGCTTATTTTTCTCATTTAGGCACCGATTCTCCAGGATTTGTAAACACTTCCGATGCTTATGCGATCTTAGAAAAGCCGAGAGAACTAAGGCACTGCCTCAAAAATTCAAATTTTCTGTTTCCCTTTTCCTCTCTGGCTCACCTTACAAAGTTTTGGATTATCTCCAGAGGCACGTCTTTCTGAATGCTGCTTCTTTTATCACATGTATGAAGACAAGAAGGAGTCCTCCTTTAGTGACCAGAGTTGGGGCTGGCAACGAAGCCGTCACTAAGTTGGACCCCAACTGCTCTTGTCACCTTATTTTAATTTCCTTAAATGTGAGGGCCGGTGGCAAAGTTACTTTTTCACCCCTGTTGTAACTGTGAATGCTCACTAAACGAGGAAGTGGCTAAATGAGGACCACCTCTGCTTTCCACTTTAAATTTAAGACTCCTGCTGGCTTTGCAGAGGTAGAAAAACTCGGCAACGTTTGCAAAACTCTCTTTCTGTGTTTTCTGCTAAATACGTATATATATTTCCAGCATGGGAGGGTGTGAATCAGATGGGATGGCTCTGCCCATCGCTACTCAGATCTTAGACCACCTGATGCCCCACAGCACAGGAGGGGATGAGTTAGAAACGGTGCAGGATGCTGGTTTATGCTATCTGTGCTCCCTGCCAAATAAGCCGTGTTGTTGTGCCAATGGTTGTTTCAATCCACAGCATTCCCACTTAGTGCCTTGTTTTCCAGACGTGTAGGGGATTATTCTATTCCTTTCTTCTTTTAACCAGCTTGTCATCTGTCTGTCTCTCTGTTTGTCTGCATGTCCTGCTACTTCTACGCAAGCCTTGTTTTAATTTTTCCTCCGTCTCATCCCATCTTCTGGTTCCTTTCCTCTCCCCCCCCCCCCCCGTTTCTTGTGGATGATCCTTTACTTCCATTTGGGCTGAATTTCAGTATCCATCTTCTCCAGGGTCTGTTTCCATTCTCTTCTCAATTTCTCTACCGTTTTCCATTCCTTCATTCCGTTTATATATTCTATATACAGGCAGGAGACTCCCGGGGGGGGGGGCTGAAATCAACAGGTCTCCCTCTCCCTTCAGACTCATAAACCTACTGCCCCATTCCATAGCCCCACAGCCTACCATGAAAGTTTGGGTCACGTCAGAAGTTGCCGTTAGCTTGATCCTCATCTCTCCGAGTTCTCTCACATACCACGAAAGAGATGTAGGGAATCACTCTGTGGCTCCTTCCTGGTTTGCACTCTACAGATGTTTCTGGAACCTAACTCTACATTCCAGCTGCTATGGAAAAAGAATTTGCAGCTCCCATTTTTTTTTTTTGGTCCAAATAGTCAAATCACTCCTTGTAAGATATGTAGAACAACCTTCAAGAGGTAACTGTGTGCAGCTGGTCACCAAGAGAGATTGGGTCCCCCTTAAACATTTCCCCAAGGTAGGACATTTCATGAGAAGTAAGAGTTGGATCCATGAATGTTGACATCAGCCTTTCTCAGGTGGAATCCTTCAGTAGAGGTTGTGGTCTACTATCTCTCACAAGGGATCTACAAAAGCAAATTCACCTCTTAAGATTGATCTCCCAAATCAAGTGGGTGCAGAATCTCTCTCTCTCTCTTCCTCCTCAACTCCCACTTTAATTCCTTTCCTATAAGGTGTCCCTTCCCCCACCATAACCCAACACCTGAGATGGCACAGCAAGGCTCCTTAGGCCATCTCTTGTATATAGAATAAGTTGGTCCACCCTTGCCAGATGGCATTGTCCTCTTGCCAGGAGTCCACCATCCTCATTTTGTCATTGTTTGTCCTTCTTTCTCTCTCCCCCGGTTCTTTTTCTTCCTGTTGGGAGGAAAAAATGGTGCCTGGAATGGGATTGAGAAGAAGCACATCAAACGTCGCAGTCTCTCTGTTTGTGTGTGTGTGTGTGTGTGTGAATCTGTCTGTATCCAGAAGGATTCTTCTATCTTCCTATTTTGGAATACTTGGGATGAGTATTTTGAAGGCATCTTCCTGCCCTCACATGCCGTAGGGTAGACCCCCTGTCTACAGAATCAGGACCCTCAAATTGCATTGGGTTTTGTAAATTGTCATCCCAATGCCGAGCAGACACCAAATTGGGGGCCACAGTAAGAGACATCACTTTCTTGACTGTGATGAGGCTTTTGTCAAGCAGTGTTGCAGTATGCAGGTGTGCATTTACCCCAGTCCAAACCCACTGCTGATAACCTTTTCTTGGTCTGGGTGTCCACTGTTTACGTGCTCCCGGGGAGTGCGAGTCCAAACGGCTGCGTGGAACCCCTCGTCTCTTTCCGTGTCCGCTGCACAGTGGTTCATAGCTGCGTCTTCCGACTTCCACCTGCTTTACTTCTCTGTGTGCTTGGGGCGAGTGCCAGCACGGGCTGCACCTTGCTTCTTCTCACCAGCCTCTGTATGGGGGTCCACAAGCCTGTGCGTTTTTTTTTCCAAGCTGCCAAACCCTTCTGCCTCAGTGTCTGAACTGCCCTGTTGCTCTCATGTTGTCTTTTCAGAATCACTATCACTGACCCTTGAGGACTGGCCGAGACCGGTACGTTCTTCGCTGTATTCACCCCGGCCTCCGCTGATGCATGAGTCGGTGTGGTTTAACCTGTCTCCTCGTCCCATTGCCTCTCCATCTCGTCCCCCCCCTCACCCTTCTGCCACTCGTCTCTCCTAGACCAGTATGGGGGTCTGTCCGGGATGCCCTTGTTTTCTCCATCCGGCCTGCAAACCTCTTGGCTATTGGAGAACCGGGGGAAAATCTTCAGTAGCAAAGGCTTCATTTGTAGGGACAAAGAACACGGTAGCGTATGTATTAGATCCCACAAAATTGGGCAATGGGACAGAGAAGGAGAGAGAGAGGGAAGTCTTTTCCATTGTCCATTGCTGTAAACATGGGTGAAAGTCCCAACTTTGATCCACTCATTGTGGTCTCAGCCTGAAATATTGCTTTCTGGGGTCCCAAGCACAAAACTGCAACCCAGGTCCCTACGACTTTGATTCCTGGTGTGTATTCTCATGTTTGTATAAAGTCATTCCCAGCTTTCATCTCCTGATGTGCCCCCAGATTCCAGTAGATTAGCAACGATGGGTTATGGATGTGTTTTATTGACATTGGTAGAAAAACATTCCTTAGGCGATGGCACCCTAGGGCAGTTTGACTCTCAACTCCTCTTTTTAAGAATGGAGAGCCATCATCTCACCCTTTGAAGGCCACTTTGAGGCAGAACTTTAGAACCATTTGCCGTTCCTGTGTATCTTCTCATCTCTAAAACATTGAGGTTTGTCATGTCTTCAGCATCAGTGGTGTGGCAATATTACATAGGACAAGAAGATGGCCAGTTCAACCTCACCAACTCCAGAGAGAGAGGACTGGCAGATGACAAAGTGTCACTACCCTAAGGGCTCAACGCTAGCTTAGCTTTCCCAAATCAGGTGCTGCCCAGTTGTATATCCCATCACCCCCATTCATCCCACAGGAGAAGGCATAGACAACGCCTCCAGTGTCAGTTCCCCTCATGACTTTTCTTCTGATTTCCTTTCCTCCACTGTAGAGCCTGTCCCAACTCTGCATCTATTCTCTTTTTCTGCAAATACCCCATCCTAGCACCCTCAAAGAGTTTCAGGCACCTGCTCCACCCTTCCCATTACCATCTGAGGGAAAGAAAACACAGATGGTGGGAAAACCCTGAATAGGCCCTATAAAATTCTACAAAATTAAGGTAGAGCAGTTGGAAGATTCCAAACTCTTGAGAGCGGTCCTCTCTTTTGTAATGCGGTTCGTCGATGCTGGGTATCAAACCTTGGTTGCAGCTTTTCCCTGTCAAAAGTCCAACAGTTAAGAAACAGAGAATTATTCCAGATTATTGATGAATTCCAGCTCCTAACATGCCCTGTTATCTGTTTGACTGGCTGGAGCTTCTAAGAACCATAGTCCATCAACATCTGGACGAACGTAAGCTCCTGCTTTCTACAATCTGGAGGTCCAAAGCACTGAAAAATGAATACGGACAGTCAACCAACAGTTGTAGCATTTGCAGCCAAGAAGGTCGACATTTATGACCAGCATAAATGTGATGCGTCATGTATTTCTGCTTAGAGTTGCGTGAACGCGTTCCTCTCCTGGACATTTTCAGATTGCCAAGTCCTTGCCCAATCTTTGCGTGTGTGAGAGAGTATGTGTCTGTACACATCTATGTGCAAAAAAAAAAAAAATATTACAACAAGAAGGAATTTACCTTGATTCTCCTCCCCCCCCCTTCCCCAATAAGCACAAGTCTTTAACACGCTTCCTTTTAAAAGTTCCCCAACGGGAACAACTGGATGATGAATAATGTGATGTGAGAGGACACCAGCATTTGCTATTGATTTTTTTTCTCTAAAAAGTTCCTGAAAAAAAGAGAGAGAGAGAGAGAGAGAGAGAGAGATTGGATAAGGAAGCAGTGGGCTTGGAATTAAAAAAAAAAAAAAAAACCCTTCACAGAAATGCTGAGAAAGTCCTCTTTAAGAGGCCCAATCTCTATGAGGTGGACTCCAGACCTTAATGAGATGTGACATCTTGTCCTTGTGTAAAGAAAAAACCAGGGGGAGGCCAATGGTATATGGGTGGGCACATTCATCTCCAATGTATCTCATTCCACCAGTCCAAACCTGTGGTTAGATCCCTCCTTATCCTACAACAGAGGCTTGTAGCCCAACTGGCAACATGGCAACCCACCAATAGATGAAAGTTGGCAATTCTTTGAAAGGGTCTTTTAAGTCACGGTAACTTCCTGGCTTCTAGTCCATCCAATTCAATTCAGGCACGGCTTCTCAGTTTTTGTTGTACTACTTACAAGAGCTGGCCTTTCTGAAGAGGCTCTGCTGTTGCCCTTTTTGGGACCTACTCTGCAGGACACCCTGAGAAAATTAGTTTGAGATGACTTGGAAAAGGCCACATGGTCTCTCCTACAAGTCAACTGAGCTGCATTGGAAGAAGTAGCCGATAGGATAAGTTCTTGTTTACCCAATACATTTAATCCATTTGTCATCTCCCAAAGTAAATTGAGGTTGATGGACCAGAAGAGCCCATGAAGGCCACAGCACCTAGCCAACCTTGGTTGATCTTGGAAGACCAAGGTTGTAGCCTAGGCTGGGAAGTTGAAAAATACACCAGAAGACCCTTTCATATTATGGCCATGAAAATTACACGGTCCTAGCCATGATGTTCTTGGAACCCCAGGAAGTTGGTGACAGAGGCACTTTGTTAATGAAGATGTCCTTGGAAGCCTTCAGAGATGGCGGTCTAGATTTCTTCAGTCAGATATCCTTAACTTTCTTCCACAATTACTTTTTTTTAAAGTTACACTTAAGAGTAGTTAGGATTTTCTAGCATTCACCTCAAATCCAATCCACTAGTAAATCCAGTCAAATTGTAGCCGAGTTGAAAGCATCACTCAATGGTTGCTTCTCTCCAGGAAAGACCTCACCTCATCCATCCCCCTGGAGTGGTCCTCACATCCAGGAAGGATGGAAGATGGTGTGGGGGATCTCATTTGGGGCTAAGGGGTCTATGAATGGGCAAAACACCTAGAAGGTGCAGACGTTGCACCAAGTGTCCAAGTTGATGACTAACTGCCAACTTCCAAAGCAGCCCTTCACAGAGGGCACCTTCATCTCAAATAACATTTTTCTTCATGCGCTTGGACGAACAACATTGCCATAGTTGTGCTTCATGCTTCTCAACAGTCATCTAGGGGCCAGGACCACCTTCCACGTGGTGGGACCTGGGAAAGTCCTGGATGAATTCTGTCTAGAAGACCACCATTGGATTCCATCCACTGGTCACTAGAACTTCCTTTCTTTTAATCAGCAATTTGGATGGGAAAAGGGGTGAAAGAGCTGGTGAGTGGCTGCCGTTGCGGACATTTGACATTGTATCTGTGGTCCTGGCCAAGGTGAGGTGGTGAGAAGCATGACCAATTGCAGTTGGCCACCATGCTAATCTCCGTCTGTGTGTTTCTCTTCTCGCTTTATCTCTTCTGCCTTCACAGCCGCAAGGGTCCCGCTTCACCTACACGAGCCACATTAATCCGATCAGCTGAATCTTCCCTCTTAGATTTATAACCCAAGGCCTGTAGACAGCTGGTGACAAGCTCCCCCTGCCTGGGTTTCCCTCTACTCTGTCAACCCAGAATCCGCCCGAGGCATCTCCTCAGCTCCTCTGCCCCTTCCTTCCTCCATGTGGTTAAAAAAAAATAATGCTCGTTTAGTGATTGACCACTTTGTCTTCTTTTGTGCGTCCGTATTGCTTGTGAGCCTAGAGTAGTCCTAGTTGAAGGGCATGAATTGTGAATGCCGTTGAGTTCTCTGGAGCGTAGACTTACAGGAGCACCCGTGCCTCAACGTACCCAACTCGTCTTGGGTTCGGTGTCCTGCCTGCCTGGGTCAGCTGTAGTCCTACTCCGTAGCAACGTAGTCCGTTTTGTCCCCTTACTGTAGTAAAGACAGAAACACTTGGGTCTTGTGCTGGAAACTCTTGAGGAGGACCACACTGGACTGGAGAACCTGGACTGGAATGCTTTCATGTTCTTGAGAAGTGGGATTGATTCAAGGTGCAGCCGTGGGAGCCCGACGGGGGCTGATCCCTTTTTTTCCAAGCGGGGCCAACTGGTTTGGTGGCCAGGGAGGGCTTCCTGGATGGTGCAGACTTCCAGAGGATCTTATCAGATGGATTGAAACGTTCAGAGGTCACCCTCCATTCTCGGAGAGACCCCAACAAGGAGCTGAGAGACTCGGTGGCTTCAGCTAGCTTTCTGACATGACCTCTTACAGAGAACGTCCGATTAAGAGACCGAAGCTTAATCTAGTTCCTCCTCAGCCAGAACGATCCAGCTGATATTTCCAAAAAAGAAAAAAAAAAGAGGGAGTTTGCGGTGTAAATGTTTTATGAGCTTTGCTTCTGACAAAAAAACAAGGACCTCTTCAAAAATGTCTTGGTGTCTTGAGTATTTTGGTGATTCCACTTGCTTCCTTGCATGCAGGCCATACGTATTTCATTACAGAGACGACAAAAAAAAAAAAAAAAAAAAAAGACATTTTCAATGCCAAGTTGGACATCCTTCGAAACCGGCTCTTGTGACCTACCTATTTAGGAATTAATGTGGAAAAAACAAAGCCTGCCGTTTTCCTGTCCCTCCAAAAGCCAGCCACTTTTAAAGTCAACCCTGCTTCCAATTTACGTTCCTCGATCCGAGTGGTTTTGAGTTGAGTTTTGATGTCTGTTCCTTTCTGTGTTTTAACTATTGTTTTAATTCTTTTATTCCTTCCCCTATCCTTTCCTTCTTCTTCTGTTCCCCTTGTCTTTTTTTTTTTTCTTCTTCTTTTAAATTCCAGCCGGTCTAGCAAAGCTAGTCCTTCTCGTCCGGAGAGTCCCAAGGGATCGTTTGACATGTAACCCTGATCATCCATCCTTTATCTGCCTCTTAGCTGTCCTGTCCTGGAATGATCGAATGCACATCTTTAAAAAAAAAACACACAAAAACGAAAAAACCCACAGCTTTGTCGTCGTGTAGCTTGTGGCTTGCACATATCAGATACAACTCTAGTGACTTTTTTTCCCCCACCCCTTTTTTTTTCCCCTTCTTCCTGGTTGCTTAAAAGGAACTTTAAACCAAGCCAATGAGTTATATTGTAGTAATGAAACACATCTTTACTGTTATATAAATATCTATAAATATCTATATAAATATATATATATATAAAGATCTAAATCTATATGGTGTCCAGATGTTTTAAAGCCTTTAAATGCCTCCACTGTTGATTTTAGCAAAATACTTGAGTAGGAAGAATGTGTGTTTGTGTGTGCGCGTGTGTGTAACACACACACAAACACACACGCACACACACACCTAATAAAAATGTAATGTAACCCAAATCGTGGGTGATTTTTTGCAGTCCTGGTAGTACTTGTAATGCCAAGTGTGATCTGTCATCTTCTGTTCACTGGCTGAAATAAATTATTTCTGTATAACAAGAGAGACGTCATACTTTCAATAAAATCCTCTCTCGGTTCTTTTGCATGTCATGTTTGACGGGGAATCTTCGCTACAAGACACGCCAGAGATCTCACACACTTCGTTCATTTATTAAACTTGGACTTGCAACACATTTCGGTGGTCTTTCACGCAACAGGCATGCTTGTTTCAGAAGACAAACTCGGTTAGTTTTAACTTAGGTTTGTTAAGATTCAAGGCATCGTACCATCTTTAGAAAGTGGTTTAAGTTGGCAACCGGGCCAAGCCGGTTGTGTGAACGCAATATGGGGGTGCCCTACAAGTAATAAGCCAGCTTGCAAAGTGAAAAGAGCTGCAATATGGGGGTGCCCTACAAGTAATAAGCCAGCTTGCAAAGTGAAAAGAGCTGCAAGGACCGAGGATCAATCTGTATCAAGTTGGGGTTAGCTCAGTTCACAGTTCAGTGGGTTAAACCGATGTTTTCTTTCTCAGTAGTTCTTTTGCCAAAAAAAAAAAAAAGAGAGAAGCCAAAACTACGCCGGAGCCGGTCTTGAGGAAGAAAGTCTTGCTGCATCTCGTACAGCAGCCAAACACACAACGAAAGTAATTTCCCAACTTTAAGTAACACAACTGAAGGAACAGGCTGTTCTTTAAACCTCCCAAGTGGGGCAGACTGGGAGAATGTATGAACACAAAACAGCATTTTTCTTTCCCCACACTTGAACATTGTTTGTGATTTTTTTTTTTTTAAAAGATGCAGGTAATTCTAGACTTATAAATTAGTAACCCGGTTAAGTGAACCTGGGCTCCCCCATCGTGACTTCGCTTGTAACTGATCTTGAGAAAACTTTTAATGGATAAAAATGTTTTGAACAGATCTAAAAGATTAGATAATTGGATTTATTAAATGGAACATTGAAAGATCAAACGTTATGTCCCAATGTGGTTAAAAAGAAGAGAAAAATTCTGGATATAAATGTACATTAGCCTAAGAGGGACATGTATTTTAACTAGTATACTATCTTCTTATTTCTTTTTCTTCTCTCTCTCTCTTTTTTTTTTTTAAGACATGAGAAAGTTAAAAGTGTTGGGGGATGGCTACTTAAGGGTAATTAGCTTTGAGAAAATCTCAACCGGTAAGAGAATGTTTTGAACATTGTGGGGAAAAACAAACCCAAACAAGAATTGTGTAAACAGGATCTATGACGAGGGACGATCAGTTAGAAAGAAGCTTTATGCTGATGTGATTATCTGCAGAAATGTTAGAAAAATGTCTATATTTAATTGTTACTTATCAAAATAATAAGAATTGGACTAATGCAAGGTTGGCAAAAGAGAATGTTATTGGAAGAAGAGAAAATCAAGCAAAAGCTACTATGTGGACTATAGAATTATAAAAACTAATTGCTACTGTTTTTTAAATATAAACCCGGACAACATGCTGTTTACAAAATATTAAGGTGGTTAGGTTAGGTTAAAAAAGTCACAAAAGGGCATCACATGACCCGGGGGGGGGGGACGGGACACTGCAACCCGTCATAAATACGAGTTCAGTTGCGAAGCATGCAGCGGTTGTAACTGAAAAATGGTCGTTAAGTCACTTTTTTCAACGCTGTCGTAACTTCGAATGGGCACTAAACAAAAAGTGGAGGATTATCTGTAGCAAGTCAGCAGACTGTGCTCGAAAAGCTTGTTTGGCAGACAACAAACAACACACACACACACACACACACCCCGATGCTTTGCAGAAGAACAATGTGCAACGCCGAATGAAGTGACACAGATTTATTCAGAAAGACCAAATTTGTAACAGGATATATTTTCTCTCTGCCACAGAACGCAAAAAAGTTGCCGCTCTTGGCTTTGCTTTTCACCTTTCCCGGAAACCCCCACACCTAATAAATATGGAATAATATTCTACAGTAAATCACATTCCTGCTCTGCTCTGCCCCTCCCACCTCAACTAAAGTTCTTATTATTTTTTTAAATATCATACAAGGTTATGAGGGTAGCCTTCCGGCAGCCGGAGAATGCCGGCAACGGCTTATTCTCTCTCTTTTTTTAATTATTATTATTATTATTCAAGGTATATACAAAATATTACACAGATACAATATGTACACTTGTGCCAACGGCGGCTCGCCAGCCTCTTGACCCAACGCACGGAGGGAATGAGTAACACTGACGGGCCGAAAATCGGGACTGTCCCGGCTTTCCGGGTGTTCTCGTTTTGTGCGGTCCAGGTTCCTTCTGCTTTGCAGCCTGTGAGAACGTGGGGAGTCAACGTGCGGTTTTGCTAGAAAATTGGAGCAGAAGCTTCTTCTGGTTTTCGAAATTCCCTCTGTGCTTTAGGTTGACGCTTTCCTAGCAAGCTGTCCCAGGAGGGACACAACTTCACGGGGGGTCTCGTCCCCGGGAGCAGAATCTGACCTAAAAAACCGGGCCACTAGGCCACCTCCCAAGCCTTTTCGTAACCCACGTGCCGCTGTCCTTCTAAAACGGGATTTGTGCCAAGCACACCAAGTCCCCACCAACTTTAATCAAACCGATCCACTTCTTTTACACGCTCACAAGTGAATTCTTCCGTCCAGCCCCCGCACACGGGCTCACGGATGGAGAGGGGAGAAACCGACAAAGGTCAAAATATGTTTAGAAATTCCTAGACGGCTGAAATAACCTTGGCCCAACCCGGGAGAAAAGAGATTCCGTGAGAGACAGAGAGAGAGCTGGGATCAAGCCTTGAGTCTGGTCCTTTTTTTATCCGAGCTCGGCTTCTGCATCTCTTAAAGAATAAATAAAACCCTCCACCTCAAATGCAAACGTACATCCAGTTTTTGTTTTTTGTTTTAAAAACGCAGCTTTTAACCCCTCCCCTGCAAACCGTCCAGCTCAAAGGAACCCAGAGCCCATCCAAACGTTGTAACGGAAATGTGAGGATTTGGGGCAGGGGGAAGAGACGGTGTTTGGGCTAAGGAAGGCGAAAGCCAGCTTAACCCTTCGGAGGGAAAGGCCAGGAGGGGTGGTCCGTGGGATGGGGGGGGGGCGATCAGGCAAGAAAAAGGGGGAGATTTTTGGAAGAAGAGCATAAAGATCCGATCTAAAGAAAGCCGGAAGCAACCGTGGTAGGGAGAATCAAATTCGCAGGCTGTGAACGGGAGGAACTAACGGTGGCGTGAACCTCTTGAGCTTTACTGGAGGACCGCGGGATTCGCAGCCGGCACAAAGCTTAGCCCACCCGGGCCTGCCCTCGAGGCAGCCCAGCCCACTCCACACGACCCCTCTGGAGCCCTCGACGTCCCTTCCCGGCTACAGCACCAGGAGCTTCACTTCGTCATTTTCATCCACCCGATAGAAGAAGGGGATGCAGGGGGATTCAGAGAGGGGTCCCGTCCGATTCTGCGGGTTCTGGATTTCGCGGAGAAGCTGCAGGATCTGCTGGGCCGTGGGGTCCTGAGGAGCGGGCTGGGGGCTCTTGGGGTCGCTGTGGGACAGGCGGGAGTGGGAAGCTACGGCGTCCAGTTCTGGCCCGTCCGTCAGGCTCACTTCTTTCAGGTCTGGAAGGCAGAAGGGGATGGGGGGGAAAATGGGGGTTCAGCGGTGTTGTACAGGTACGGCCAGAATTGATGTTGCTAAGTGGGACGTTTTGCCCCGCTTTTAGGGCCTTTCCCACCAGCGAATCACTGCAGTTGTTCTTTCAGTAACCCAGTTTTGCAGTGAATCCCGCTTCCCCATTGACTTGGCTCGTCAGGTCACAAAAGGGGGACCCTGCGACCGTCATAAATACGAACCAGTTGCCGAGCATCTGAATATCGACCACGGGGGTGCTACAACGGTTAAGAGTGCGAAACGGTTCATAAATCCCGTTTTGTCCCCCAGTGATGTCGTAACTTTGGAACGGTCACTGAACGAACTCTCGTTAAGTCGAGGATTAGCTGCACGGCCTAACGTTGTGCTTCTCGACCTTAGCCGCTTTGAGATGTGCGCACTTCAACTCCCAGAATTCCCCAGCCAGGTCATAACGACAGGGCAGGATGAGGAAGAGGAGGGACATGAATTCAGATATGGGGTGTGTGTGGCTACAACAGGGCCTTTACCAGGATGGCCCCTTAAAAGGAATCCTTCCCCCCCCTGCCCAGTTTATTGCCTCTCACCTGCCACCTTGGAAGCGTCCGATTCGAAGGCACCGTCCGCCTTGGCGCCCGTGTCCCTTGTCTGTGTGGCCATCGTGTATTTGGTGTACCAATCGTTACGCTCGCCCACCAAGCGCATGACCAGTTCCTGCAGCTCCAGTAACTTCATCTGCAACAAAAAAAAGGACCTAATGGGGAAAATGGAAAGCAGCTGCCCACGACAGGCTTCCTCCGCCCTGCTCCTCCGTGAGGAAAGCACATTTCCCCACTTCCTGTAGCTAAGCTACACATGTAAGGGGCTAGTCCTCATGGGTCTTCAGCTTCACCGTCTGTCTGTCTGTCCTGTTTCTCTTGGCCACCAGCTAAGCCGCTCGAAAAGCTACTTGGGAAAGGAACAGAGGGCCTTTGTTCTTATTCAGACTAGGAGCAGAAAGACAGCAACAGTGTGCACTGCCCACATACACAACAACAATACACACACACATACGAGGCAACTGGACTTTCTCGTTTTTCTTTGAAGACGTTTCGCTTCTCATCCAAGAAGCTTCTTCAGCTCTGACTGGATGGTGGAGGAATGGAAGGATTTATACTCGTTGGAGACAGCTGGTCATTTGCCTCCTTTTAGAGGGTTGTTGAGGCCACTTGGAGGTTTACCTGTGTCCTCAGGGTCACCTGAGTGGTGCAAATGGGTGTGGAGCCTTCTTGGCACCGCTGAAAGGGCTGCGTTGTGGAGCTGTGCTTTCTGCCGGATGTTTTCTGCCCTGTGTCTGCAAGGAGTATAAATCCTTCCATTTCCCCACCATCCAGTCAGAGCTGAAGAAGCCTCTTGGATGAGAAGCGAAACGTCTTCAAAGTAAAACAAAGTCCAGTTGCCTCGTAAAAAAGCACCTTTGGGACAACCATGGCCTGGAGGACTGAGAACCTCCAGAGATACACACAGTCACACAACTCAAAAGGAACTAACTTCTTCCCTAAGAGGGCCAGCTCTTCAAAGCAGAGACCCCAGAGGCTATTGTATGTATCCCGAAACTGAGAGACGATGCTTTAAATAAGGACCGAGGGTTTTTGCAAATGGTGGAATGGGCCCAGTCCAGGTCCCACCTGGGCTGGGCCCGACTTAAAAGGGTCGAATCCTGTTTGGAACAGCCAGGAAAGCGGATTTGGGGCTGACCTTCATGTCCTCCTTGTCTTGAGCCAGCCGGTTGATGTAGTCTTCTTTCTCCCGATGGCGCTGTTTGAGAATCGCCCGTTGACTCTGGTACAGGGCAATGTATTCGCCTGCAAGGTTAGGAGAACAAATATACTGTGGGGCTCCTTTCATTGATACCAACTTCACTTTTTAACAGAGTTGGAAGAGACCTTGGAGGTCTTCTAGTCCAACCCCCTGCTCAGGCAGGAAACCCTACACCATTTCAGACAAATGGCTTGTCCAGTCTCTTCTTAAAAACTTCCAGTGTTGGAGCGTTCACTGCTTCTGGAGGCAGGTCGTTCCACTGGTTCATTGTTCTAACGGTCAGGAAGTTTCTCCTCAGTTCTAGGTTGCTTCTCTCCTTGATCAGTTTCCATCCGTCGCTTCTTGTCCTGCCTTCAGGTGCTTTGGAGAATAGGTTGACCGCTTCTTCTTTGTGCCAGCCCCTCAAATATTGGAACACTGCTAACATGTCACCTCTAGTCTTTCTCTTCACTAGGCTAGATAAACTCAATTCCTGCAACTGTTCTTTTTATGTTTTAGCCTCCAGTCCCCCTAATCATCTTTGTGGCTCTTCTCTGCACTCTTTCCAGAGTCTCAACATCTTTTTTTATATTGTGGTGACCAGAACTGGATGCAATATTCCAAATGTGGCCGTACCAAGGCATTATAAAGTGGTACTAACACGTCATGCGATCTTGATTCTGGTCCTTCTGTTAATGCAGCCTAGGACTGCGTTGGCTTTTTTGGTAGCTGCTGCACACTGCTGGCTTATATTTAAGTTGTCTACTAGGACTCTGAAATCCCCCTCACAGTTGCTACTATTGAGCCAGACACCACCTATACTACACCTGTGCATTTTTTTTAATCTTGCCTAAATGTAGAACCTTACTTTTTTCACCGCTGACTTTCATTTTGTTGGATAAGGCCCAATGATAACGCAAGATTTAGTAACGGCTAACACAATCAAGACAGATGGGTCAGTGTTACCTATGGTGTCCGTTTCTCCAGATAGCTGGATACAGTGGTGTTCCAGTTCTTCCACGCGCTCTCTCAGCTCCGCCTTCTCCCGCATCAGGTCCGTGAATCGGAGCTAGTGAAGCAGACAAGATTGTGTGGGTGAAATATTGGGGGGGGGGCGGGGGGGGGAAGACAGCCACAATTCTCCTGACAAGACTGCCCAAAAGGATTATCCTCAAAGCATCTTCAGCCAAAGGATGCTAGTTAGGAAGTCGTTCTGATGGAAGCTTCTCTTGGACTTCCTTCCAGGAAGAGATCAGTCAAGAGGGAAGGGCTTCCGTTGCTTCCAATGAGAAACAGGCCAGAGATTTTCAAAATGGGGTCTTCCAAGCAGAGACCTGGAGCCTCTTTGAAAGGTAACAGGGTACCTTACGATTACTGAGTTGTTGCCAGTTCCTTCTGGCACATGGAATTTATCCTGGCAAAGATAATTCAGTTATCGTAATAGAAGAGAATATTTGCCGCTCAGGGTTGAACTGTGAAGTTCTTGGCGCCCTCTGAGCTTGGTGGTTTTCTTACAGACGTCTCATGACCCAACTAGGTAACATCATCAGAACTAGAAAGGAGTGGGGTGTGTGGGAGGAGGAGACAGAGAAGAGGAGGAGACAGAGGAGGAAGAGGAGACAGAGAAGAAGAGGAGGAGGCAGAGGAAGAGACGGAGAAGAAGAGGGAGGAAGGAAGAAGAGGAGACAGAGGAGGAGGACGACTGTGGGGACCTTGGTGTTCTCTGAGCTTGCAGACGTTTCATTACCCAAACTAGGTAACATCATCAGTGCTAGGAGAGAGTGGACTTTGCAGAGAGGAGGAAGAGGAGGAGAAGGACTACGGGGTCCTTGGTGCTCTCCGAGCTTGTTTTCTTGAAAATGTTTCATGACCCAACTAGGTAACAGCATCAGTGCTAGAAGGAAGTGGGGCTTGCAGGGAGGAGGAGGAGGAGGACTGTGGGGTCCCTGGTGCTCTCCGAGCTTGTTTTCTTGAAAACATTTCATGACCGAACTAGGTAACAGCATCAGTCCTAGAAAGGTGCAGGGTTTGCTCTCTCTCCCTTCTAGCCCTGATGCCGTTACCTAGTTGGGTCATGAAACGTCTGCAAGAAAACCACCCAGCTCGGAAAGCACCACGGACCCGAGTTACCGTTAACGTCAACAATCCTTTCAAGACTCCCCCCAAACTCACCTGCAGCTTCTCCATGGCACTTTTTAAGGCTTCATGAACCTCTCCCGGAACCGAATCGGCATCCGAGCCTGAAAGGGGGAGACGCAGAGCGTGAGAGGCGGCAGTCACAGGAGCACAAGGGCCCTCGCCAAACCACAGCCCAAGGAGGCAGGTCGGTGGGGAGGGGGTCTCCCTCTTAAAAGCGTGGGTCTCCTACCTCCTGTGGACGTGTGCTGCAGCTGCTGCTCCTTCTTGAGGGCGGTGATCTGCTGCAAGAGCTCTCTGCACTGTCGTTTCTTTTCCATCAGCTGCTGTCTCATCTCTTCGCGCTCGCCTTCCGCTTGGGACACGGCGGAGGTCAAGAAAGCCACCTAGGAAGGAAGGAAGGCTGAGCGATTTTAGCGGGACGGCACGGCTGAATTTCCAAACTCAAACTCTGCGGCCCTTTAGGGAGCAGAGAGGCGGCGGGAATTTAGGGCCGGGGCTCCCTTACAGCCCAGCTGTCCTCCCCTCAACTTAACGACCGTCCGTTTAACGGCCGAAGTTACGAGCGCTTCGGGAAAAGCCAAACCTATGACTTTGTAGTGGCCTCGAGGAGCGTCGCATCACCCCTGCGGTCCTGTGATCGCAGCGAGGGAGGGAGAACGCGGGAGGCTCACCATTTCCTCTTTGCTCTCGAAATCCTCCGGAATGCTGAGCGGAGAAGTCCTGGAGTCTACAAACTCAGCGGCTTCCACGCCATCCCCTGCAAAGCCACGAGGGAAGGAGTTGTCAGGGAATACAACCCCCTAGCTGGGATCTGCCGGTCCGGGCCTCCCCTCCCATTCCCAATCCTAGTCACCTTGAGCCCTGGGCAGCATCCTTTCGTCCAGTTCGGCCATGAGCTGGCTGACCTGAGCTTGGAGCTCCTTGTTCTCTTTGGAAAAGGACTCCAGGCTTTTCTGTCAAGAGGGAAGAGGAAGGTCTTTCTTAGGGACTTTATGTGGATCCAGGAGAAATCTAAGAATCCCCGATCTCTCCCGTTTCCACCAGAGCCAGCTTTTCCAACCTAGCAGCCCTTCCTCAAGATACGTCCCCTTCGTGCTCGACTTTCTACTGGAGATGGTGGCTGGCAAAGCCCAAGGAATATCCCTGGTGCTGAAGAAAAGATGGAGAGAGTCATGTGAAGATGTGTTAACCCTTCACAGCCATCAGCTTCGGCTTGGCGCAGAAGCTGGATAAGGCAAGCTTAGATGGGGGTCCTTGACGCTCTCTGAGCCGGGTGGTTTTCTTGCAGACGTTTCATGACCCAACTAGGGAACGGCATCAGGGCAAGAAGGGGGGGAGAGGGAGAGGGAGAGGGAGAGAGAGAGAGCGAGCAAACCCTGCACCTTTCTAGCACTGATGCCGTCACCTAGTTGGGTCATGAAACGTCTGCAAGAAAACTAGAGCACCAAGGACCTCACAGTCATTGTTCTCCTCCTCCTCCTCCCCCCACACACCCCACTCCCTTCTAGTTCTGACGGTGTTAGCTAGTTGGGTCATGAGAGGCCTGTAAGAAAACCACCAAGCTCAGAGGGCGCCAAGAACGCCACATTTTAACCCCGAGCGACAAATATTCTCTAATAAATGAATTATCTTTGCCAGGATAAATTCCACGTGCCATAAGGAAGCTCCACCTGCTTCAGTTTTAAACACTTGCAACTCAGTTAATTGAATGAAGAGAGTGGGGTTTCTGGAGAGGAGGAGGAGGGGCAGGAGGACCGTGGGGTCCTTGATGCTCTCTGAGCTGGTTTTCTTGCAGACCTTTCATGACCCAACTAAGTAACATCATCAGTGCTAGAAGGGAGTGGGGTTTGTGGAGAGGAGGAGTGAGGGAGGAAGGAGGAGGAGGAGGAAGTGGCGGTATTGTGGGGTTCTTTGGTGGTCTCTGAGCTTGCTTGTTTTCTAGCACTAACATCATCAGTGCTAGAAGGCAGTGGGGTTTGTGGAGAGGAGGAGGAAGACCGTGGGGTCCTTGATGCTTTCTGAGCTTGCTTGTTTTCTTGCAGACGTTTCACGACCCAGCGGAGTAACATCACCAGTGCTAGCCGGATCTATCTGTTGGCTTTCCCGGAAGAGAATCCGGAGGTCAAATCCGCAGTGCTCACCTTAGCTTTCTGAAGCTCTTTGAAGTGCATCTCGGCGTTCACCTTGCCTTGGACTTCCTCGTGCTGTAGACGGTCCATAAGCTGGGTCTGTAGGAGGTACTGTTTGTGTAGCTCCTCCTTCTCAGTGGTCAGTTGCTGATAGGCTGCGGTGTATTGCTGGAGGTGGGCCAAATACTGATCCCTCTGGTCCTGGAGGTCCTGAGCTTCGTGGGTCTTCTCAGCCATCTTGGATGGAACAAGACCCAGTAAACGAAGATCTCGTCCCAGAAAACCAGCATCTCCCATAACTATGTATAGGAGGTGAAGCTTTCCTGAGAGCATCACTAGGGTCAAGCTTAAACCTGATGGAGGAGGACGTATTGCCTTCCCAAGCTTCTCCCCCCCCCCAAAAAAACCCCCAATTCTCCCCAGTTGGACGGCATCTCACTCATGTTTTCATGCTTAAGAAGGGGATTAATATTGCTTTCCCCAAAATCTAGAGCTTCTCAACCTTGGCAACTTTTCAGACCGGTGGACTTCAACTCCCAAGAGTTTCCCAGCCACCCTGGAATTCTGGGAGTTGAAGTCCACCTACCTTAAAGGGGCCAACGCTGAGGAACACTGGTCAAGATCGAGGATTGCAACGACAAGCAAACCACGGTGCTTTGAAGACCGATGGTTTGACAGTCAAGGTCCAAATTCTTGTCGGAAAGCTGAACAACGCAGCCTAACCCCCAAATCAAGAGCCACCTTTGCAACAACAACAACAACAAAGCTCTGCTCCCACGATAAAAACAGAAGAGCCAGACTGGACTTGACTGGACCCCGGAAGTGCAATCAGCCTTGCCTTCTCCTTGAAGTCCAACAGCTTCTCCTGAAGCTCCTCCAGTTTCTTGGCCAGCTGCTTCTTCACGTGCTGTTCAGACTGCAAGGCGTTTGTGATCTCCATGTTCTCGTTGGTCTGAAAGGAGAGGAGGAGGAGGAGGAGGCAGGCAGGGGTCAACACAACCCCCTTTGGCCTGCCTGCTTTTTTGCCACAGTGCTGTGGTTATGTCCAGAATAAAACTGAGAGATGTTTAAGTGGCTACCTTGAGGGGTTTTTAAGGGTGGGGGTGGGGATTAAAGAAAGTCGAATAGGCACACGTAACATTCCTAAGCGAGAATCTTTCAGACTTCCTCTCTATAAACAGACGGATGGAGCGATAAAATATGGTCTGTGGGATTCAAATTTGGAATTTCAATTTGGGAACGCTCAAAACTAGCCCCTGCCTCTGCTTCCAATCTTCCAATCCCATCATGCCACAGCAAGGATGCGTGGATGGATGGATGGAGGGGGTCTGGGAACTGAAGTCGGCTGCAGATGGCTGGGATTTTCCCCCAAACAAAAGAAAGCATCAGAAACGAAGGCGGGATCACAACCCACCATCTCAAGGTCAAAAGGGATAAGAAGGAACTGCTGAGTCCATCAGGATCTCCATTGTTGGCCTGGTGCCTTGCTGGTGTCGTTGCCATCAAAGGGGAAGGGAGAGGCACTTGGGATAATCCACACCTGTGTATCTAATGGTGGGAAATGGGGACAGGGAGCTGACACGTGAAGAACAGAGCTGTATATATGTTACGCCGGGCATCTTCAAGGCGGCATGCCCTGAGTGTGAAATTCCAGCAGCCCAAACAACCCAGTTTCCCACAACATCGTGGCGATCCCGGATTGGGTGGCAGCGGACTGGACATTGGGGGGGGGCAAGATGGGGAACATTGGGTTTGGCTCCTTATATCAGTGAGCAGGAACTTCAGATCCCACCTCACCTTCCTGCAACCAACGTCTTTAGTAACTCCAAATCTACTGGAGTCGAGAGTCTGCTTTCCTAAATGATTGTTCTGGGCAGGTGTCAAGTTGCGAAGCAGAGTTTTGCTGGCGTGACAAATGTTGCTTCTCGGCTTGCCAACGAACTTGGGGGGGGGGAGGGGAGAGGTTTCGGAATGCAAACCTCCGAGATTAAGAAGCCAGACCGTGAGACTCAAGGCCGTTACACCAGGTGTCTGGCCAGACCCAGAGGTGCTTTCTCATAACAATATTTTCCCACTTGATTGGGCAACGTGACCTGACCCAGAGGGAGAATTCAATGCTTTTACTGTAAGGGTTCGGGAGGGGTCTTTTCAGAGCTGGTTTTGCTTTCATTAGTGCCGAAGTGATGCACTCAATAAAGTTTTACATTAAGAGATCGGACCGTCTCGAAGGCGTTGGCTCGGTTGGCTTCGTCAGTCAGAACCTCGACAGCAGGTCTGAAGTGTCCCCTAAAAAGGGTACGGCAGGTGTAACAAAAGAACATTTTGACCTTTTAATATTAGAGGGGTTTTGCTCTAAACAGGCAGTCTTCCACTTACGACCGGTCGCTTATCAACCATCCAAAGTTATGACCTACTTAAAAAAAGGGGGAACGACGATGATTTACAACGGTTTATGGGATCCCTAGTGAACCCTTGGCTGAATTAACCAAAATCAAGTCTGTCGCATGACCGACCCGTTTCACGATCGTTAAAAGACTTACGATCGTAATGGGCAGGCTACATTACGGTCGTAACTTGAGGACGACACGTGTAGGTCGCCAACAGCTGGATGTCGGCTTCGGATTGGGGGGGAGAGGAGACACACGCACCAGTTTGACAAATCCATTCTGCAGCTCCGCCAGCTGCTCCTTCAGCTCCCGGTTCTGGGTCAAGGCCCGGCTGATGGTGGCTTTGTCGCTCTGCATGTTCTCCAAGATCTGCTGCTTGTCCACGGCGTCCTCGCTGTGGCGCTGCAAGGCCTTCTCCAGCTCTTGAAGCTGCTCCTCCTGCTCCTGGTTGAGTTGGCTCAGCTGCCCGTTGTCTCGCACCTGGGTCTGCCATCGGTCCAGCAGCTCCTCCTTCTCCTTCTCCAGCCGGGCCAGCTCCTCTTGAAGGTGCAGTTCTGTCGGCGAGGGCCCCGGGGCAGCAGGGACGGGCTGAGTCTCCTGGGGCTTCACCGCTATGGAATCCAGTGGAGAAGAAAGGCGGGTTATTTACACGTCACGCCCTTGGATCCAGGCAACTGGAAACAGGATGGTTCTCCAGACCTTCCCAGCCCCTGTCCCTGACCACCATCTTGGAGCAAGCACCCAACGTGCTGCAGCAGAGGGATCTTCCCACTGAGCTACGGGCGTGTGAAGGAAAGACTGCTGGATTTAGAATATTCTCTTTTTTTTTAGCGTACTACAATGCCAACGTACATAGTAGTAGTAGGTACGGCTGCGCAAGACAGCCCTATCGGGAAGGCCCAGCGCCAGCAGGATTCTAACCGTCCGCTTGAAGCGCCAGCTCCTCTCCCCACTGGAGTGGTACCTATTTATCTACTCGCACAGAACATGCTTTCAAACTGCTAGCTGGAGAGGAGCTGAGCTGAGTGACGGGAGCTCACGCAGCGCTGGGACTTGAGCCGCTGGAGCAAAGACCGTCTCCAGCCACATTAAGTCCCCGAGCCGCTGCGCCCCGATTCAGGAGATGGGTAGGGTGAAACAGGTGACTGGAAGGGGGTCTTTTGGTGGTCGAGAACACCAGCATTTACCTGACTGACTGCTCAGCAACTCTGAGAGATTGGTCTCCAGCTCCCCAATCCGAGTCTCGCCGAGTTCTTTCTCTCCCGTCAGAGTCCGGACCTGCGGGAAACCCAGTTGTGCCAGCCTGAAGGGCAACCTCCAAACCATTACAGAATCCTGGAAGGACCTGGCAGGAACCTTACCTGTTCGGAGAGGAGCTCGACTCGCTGCTGCCAGATGCTCCCTTCCTCCTTCAACCGCAGGACGTATTGATCCCGTTCGGTCTGCAGTTTTTGCAAAGACTCTGACAGCTGCTCAGCAAGGGAGAAGGAAAGAGAAGAGTCGGGCGGTGCAAATCAGACTCTACCAAAAGAGTTGCCGAGGGCGACTGCCATCGAGGCCAAATCCCCGGGCTTCTTCCGAAAGGCATCCCCTCTGGACGTCCACCTTACCTGGGCAATTTGGCTTTCTAAGTTGGCTCTTTCTTCCAGGGCTGCCTGCAGCTGTTGGGCAGCAGCATCTGAGATCCCTGGCTGGCTGGAAAACTAGCAAAGGGGTTAAAAAAACACACACACACAGTTATCGGAGTCCTTCTTGTCCCATCTTCTTACTCTCCCCTTATCCAGGAGGGATTTATAAGGCGAGCCTCCAGGATTGGTGCATTAGTTAGAGCAGTGAATTAGGTGGCTTAGCAGAGCCTACTTCATACAGTTCTTGGGGGGCTGGGGAAACACTACAGGTAGTCAACCCCCCCCCCAGGAGACAAGCTCAGGATCCGAAAAGAACTTTGACAGACTTGAACAACGGGCCCTATCCAACAAGGTGAAATTCAGTGTGGAGAAAAGCAAGGTTTTACACCTGGGCAGGAAAAACCAAAGGTACAAATACAGATTAGGCGAAACCTGGCTGAAAAACAGTAGCTTTGAGAGGGACCTCGGAGTCCTAGTGGACCATCACTTAAGGATGAGCCACGGTTAAAAAGAAGGGAAAAATTTGGACATAACTGTATATTAGCCTGAGAGGGACATGTATTTTAAGAAGCATACTATCTTATCTCCTTTTCTTTTTTTTTCTTTTTAAAGATATGAGAAATGTAGAAGTGTTGGGATGGCCTGCATGAGAAAAAAAGACTTTAAATACTCAAGTGTAATTAACTTTGAGAAAACCTTAACTGGTAAAAATGTTTTTTGAATACTGTGGGGAAAAATAAATTTAAATAAGAATTTTGTAAACGTGCTGTCTGACGAGGCAACCAAGACGATCCGTTAGAAAAGCAGCTTCGTATTGATGTGGTTGTTATTTGCAGAAATATTAGAAGAATGTTTACATCCAACTGTTACTTATCAAAACAATAAGAATTGTTAAGAATATTATTGGAAGAAGAGAAAACCAAGCAAAGCTGTTACGTGGACTATAGAATTATAGAAACTAATTGTTATTGGGGGGGGGATTAAATATAAACCCAGACAACACGCTGTTTACCAAATATTAAGGTGATTATGTTAAAAAATCAATAAAACATATTTTTTTAAAAAAAGATGAGCCGGCAGCAGCCAGAAAAAGCTAATACAACCCTACAATTAGCTCACAAATTTGGACCGTGTGACTGTGGGGAATGCTGTGACGCTTGTCGCGGTGCGAGAACTGGTTGCGAGTCATTTTTGTTCTCTTTCCCCAGGGGCCGTCGTAGCTTTGAACGGTCGCTAAAAACGTGGTTGTTAACTCAAGGGCCACTCGTAGTTAACAGTAACGCTGATTGATACCTGCTGAATCACCAGCTCGGCCATTTCCAGTTTCTTGTGCGAATCTTCCACGTCCAGTTTCATGGCTGAATTTTCAGAGAGCAGGTTGCGTAGTTTCTCCGACAACTCCGAAATCTGCTGCTTGAGTTCTTCGTTGTTTTTACTAGGGGGAGGGGACAACCCGAGAGAACAAAATGAAGCCCCCCTTTGGCTTCTACAAACGCCCCCGAACAATAAAGCCAAAAGGAACCCCATCTCACCTTTGCTTATACATTTCCAGTTTGAGGTTGTCCCGTTCCTTGGCTAGCTCTTTGTTGTGCTGCCAGAAGGAAAGAAGGAAAACCCGTCAAAACAGGCAATTTAAAAGGAAAAAGGGAAAAAAGGGGGAAAAAAGACAAACCTTTCACTGGGAGAAATGTCCCCAAATAAGAAATGGAGAAAGGTTGCGGTATCTCGCTCCTGGGAAGGGCGTTTAAAATTAAGGATTATATGTATATATATATAATTCTAGGAGCACGAAGCCGAAGACACCAGCCTGAAGATGACGAATGGGACTTCGGCGAAACGTTGCCAAGACACTTTCAATGTTACGCGGGAGAAAACCCGAATTACCAAAGACCTACATACAAACACCCGTGAAAACCTCAGAAAACATATATATATGTTTTTTTTTTTATATATATAAATTTTTATATATATATAAAAATTCCCCCCGGCATCTGTTGTTATTAGTATAAAATAATCCAGGTTGGTCAGCTGATCCAATTCCCTTTACTGCTTTGAAAAAATAAATAAACAAAAGGTGTGGACCGGGTGGATTTATTTCTTTAAGCAAGATCTCGTAATGCTATGCAGAATCGGACAGCGCCAAAAGCAAATTTTGCCACAGCAAAATCCGCCAGGAAAAGCGGAATATTCACCGATATTCATCCCCAGTGGAAACATTTTGCCTTGCACAACCAGAGCAGCTAAGATGATAACAGCTCTCTCTGCATTTAATGCCCCTTTCTGTTTCCCTGGAGAGTCAAGCAAGAGATTTAGCTGGAGAAGGAAGTTTTTTTGGGCTAGGGCCTCTGCTGGAAACGAGGTCTCTGTTTGAGAAAGACAAGGCAAAGTGTGTGACCAATGGAGCTTTTTTTAAAAAATAAAAATAAAATCCTTATTTCTGCTTGCTTTGCAAGCGTTTGGGGCAGGGAACGAGGCCCGGCTTCCCACGAACGGAAGCCACGATGTCAAAGAAGGCAAGGAGAGAAGAGGTGAATGTCTCAGGCTTACTTTCTCTGTCTGCTTCTGCTGAACGGAGAGGGAGGAGAGGGTGTATTCCACCTCGGAGACCCTCTGCCGAGACGACTGCAGCCGAGCGGCCAGGTCCTCAGCTTCCCCTGTCCCAGGAAAAAAAAAACAAGATTAGGGGCGCCGGGATCCCAAGGCACCTGAGCCCCACAATGTCTACAGGATGCACCAGGCTGCTCCAAAAAAAGCAGAGGTGGACACGATTTGGTGCCAAGCAACTCCAGGATCACAAAGGGGGTTGGACTAGAAGACCTCCAAGGTCCCTTCCTATTCTATTCTATTCTATTCTATTCTATTCTATTCTATTCTATTCTATTCTATTCTATTCTATTCTATTCTAATTCTTATTCTATTCCTTCCAACTCTTATTCTATTCTATTCCATTCTTTTATTTCTATTCTATTCTGTTCTGTTGTTCTGTTCTATTCTATTCCTTCCAACTCTGTTATTCTATTCTATTCTGTTCTATTCTATTCCTTCCAATTCTGTTATTCTATTCTATTTCTATTCTATTCCTTCCAACTGTTATTCTATTCTATTCTGTTCTGTTCTATTCTATTCCTTCCAACTCTTATTCTATTCTATTCTATTCTATTCTATTCTATTCAATTCTATTCCTTCCAATTCTGTTATTCTATTCTATTCTATTCTATTCTATTCTATTCTATTCTATTCTATTCTATTCTATTCTATTCTATTCTATTCTATTCTATTCTATTCTATTCAATTCTATTCCTTCCAATTCTGTTTCTATTCCTTCCAATTCTGTTTCTATTCTATTCTATTCTATTCTATTCTATTCTATTCTATTCTATTCGCAAGGAAACAGAGCTGGGATAAGTCTAGATTCAGCCCGTAAAACTGGATTTCTTTGGAGATGGGGCAAAGGGATCCAGGATGGTGGGAGAGGAGTACCAGGTCTCCAACACCACCAGGTGATTAAATAAGATGGGCAACTAGAAGAGGAGCACTCTAAAGCAGGGATCCCCAACACTACCCGGGCTGCAGCCTGTTTGAAACTGGACAAGCGCAAGCACTGGGCAAGCGCACCCAAAGCTGCACTCATGGGAGCGGAGGACGCTCGCATGCAAAGCTCCATTCGCGTTGAGTGGAGGGCGCAGGCACGTCCCGCTCGCACCCATGGAGCTGTGTGCGTGCCACTCACACACACCTACGTCGAGCTGGGCCACCCAAGGTGGAAAGGTTGGGGACCGCTGACCTAAAGGATACCCACCTGCTTTCTGCCGGGCCGCCTGCTGTGTGTGGGAAAGAGCTGTCTGCAATTCGGACTTCTCGGAGACCAGGATGCCGATGGTCTGAATGTGGACCTTTTCAAGGAAGCACAGGGGAAGGGGATGAGCTGAGGAACACTCCAGGGACCCAGCGAGTGTCAGAACATGGCTTCCCACAAAACCATGAGCTTCCTCCTCTAGGCTGCAGAAGGCCGGCAGGATAAGGGATGGGAGGGGATGGGTTACCAAAGGGGAGCACCTACCTGTAATTGTTCTCGTAGGGTGGCTTGCTCCTTCGCAAACCGCTGCTCGAAGCCTTTCTTCTCCTGTGGGAACACAATTTATTGACTCTCGGCAAGGTCGGCAGTCAATTTATTCGCGCTGAGACCCCCTCTTTAGTGCAGTGTTTCTCAACCTTGGCAGTTGGAAGAGGGATGGAGTTGAGGTCCACCCATCTTCAAACTGCCACGGTTGAGGAATGGAATGGAATACAATATAGAATAGAAGATGAACAGAACAGTAGAGTAGAATATGAATAGAATATAGAATAGAAGATGAATAGAAGATGAATAGAATAGAATAGAATATAGAATAGAAGATGAATAGAAGATGAATAGAATAGAATAGAATATAGAATAGAATAGAATAAAGTAACAAGAATTGGAAGGGACCTTGGAGATCTTCTAGTCCAGCTCCCTGCTCAAGCAGGAGAACCTATACCGTCACAGACACTGCTTTATTATATTCAGATATTGCTAGAACTGCTCTGGTTCAGACGCAGCGTTTAAAAGCTTCCTATAGTCCTTCCACAAACAACTTTTCAGAAATGCTGGTGAAGAGAGGCTGGGAAATTATCCTTGGAGAGTGGTCTCTGCTCCCTTATATTTTTACTATTAAAATATACTGGGTGGACTCAGTTATTGCCGTGCTAACCCATATCTGGTTTGGAAATGCATGCTAAAGTTTTGTTAATTTAAAAAAAAAAAAAAACTAAGTGAAAAGGAGTGTTTTTCAAAAACAGGAAAACTCCTTAGCTCAGCAGATTAAGTTCAAACGAAATGGCAGAATTATCCTGCACGTGGGAGGACAGGAACAGGCTGACACAGCCCCAAGCAGCAGCTTTTACATTTAAGAAAATGAACACAAACAATCGGACCACTGTAACTTGAGTCAAAAGTCACACAACTGTGAGGAATGGAAGGGGGGAGAAGTGTGTTTTGTTCTCCACGCTACAAAGACCCGTTCAGACCGAGATTTGGGTGGAATGGATCCGTATGAAATGGGTTGTGATTTTTTACACATCTACATTTACCCTGGAGGGTAAATGCAATTTTAGGGGGGGGGGTGTCTACAAATTAAGTATCGGTAAAGCAGTTGAAACCCTCCCAAAAGTTTAGAAGACAAAAGGGGGGGAAAGCAAAATAACACATTTTTGTATCTCTGGAATACATCTCCCTCCATTACCTTCTCCAACTCATTCACACTATCTTGGTTCTGCTGTTTCTGTAGAAGGAACAAAACGGAGAGACAAGGATCACTTCTGAAACTAGGCAAGGCTGGCTAAGGTTTTTGGGGGGGATCAACACAGCTCGGGTGACAAAGTCAGGGCCAGCAGAAGCACCCCAACCTGGGTCCCCCAATCCCCACTGCGTTGCAACAGAAATGATTTCGGGGTACAGGCAACATACATTTGTTTAGCGACCATTACCACGGGACTGAAAAAGGTGACTTGGGATTTATGTGCCTGCCAGGCACCGTTCCGGTGTAAAGGACTTCACGACCCACCAGAGTGGGAGAAGAGAGTGGGGGGGGTGGGGGAATGAGAATTCAAAGGAAAAAAAAATAAGGGGGGGAAATAAACAGCACATGCAAACAAGGAAGGTTTCAAACACAGCCAAGCCTTTTTGCTACCCGAAAACAGCCCTTAAAGTTGCACGGAAGTAGGCAAGCAGGAAGAGAAGTGGCAATAAGCAATGCGACAAAAGACGGCCCGCGTGGGCTTCCTCACGGTGCCACAAGAGTAGAAGAAGTGGCCGGCTCATCTTAGTTTGGGTCTAGCAAGCTTTGCTCTTGCTGAAAGAGTCAACGTGGAGTAAGTGACGGAAAACCTGGGCTGTTATCTTCTGGTGAGCACGGGCTTCAGGATCTCTCTTGGCGCTGGACTTGAGCTTTGAACCTGTTTCCACTCTCCTCGACTTGGATTCAACCTCTGGATGGGTTGAATCCGGTTTGTGACCGCAGGCTCTAGGGCAGTGAGGTGGCTCAACGGTTTTAAGATGCCGGGCTTGTCGGCTGGAAAGCCAGCAGCCCAGGTTTGAGACCTGAGCTCCATGTGATGGCTGAGCTCCTGTCCTCGCCTCCGCTCCTGCCCAGCTAGCAACTGGAAAGCATGCCAATGCGAGTAGATAAATAGGTACCACTTTGGTGGGAAGGTAAAGAGAGCTCTGTGACATCATGCTGGCCACATGAGCACGGAAATGTCTTCGGACAGCGCTGGTTCAATGGCGTTGAAACGGAGATAAGCAGCGCCCCTTATAGTCAGCAGCAACTAGAGGAGTAAAATCTGCAAGGACTCCTTAATCCTTTTACCTGCAGCTTTTCCCTCCCCCACCAAAAAAAGCACCTGGGCGCAATCCTGCGGTTTCTTAAGTTACCTGGCTGCTTCTATTCAGCCCATCCTTCCTTAGTTTGTGGCAAATTTCTCTCCTGGCAAATTTCTGCCTGTCCTCCAACTTTGCCCCTTTCTGACAGTGCTGCTACTAAAAGGCTGAAGGTGACATTCCTAATAGTATTAAACTGTAGGGGGATTCAACAGACAGGTTGAGGTCGACTTGCTTGAACCAGGGGGCCGTTGGGAGACAGGCAGAAAAGCCCTCGCGTCGAATTAGGCCAGGCAGGACCTAATGCGGAGATACTCGGTCAGCAATTCGCCAGTGAGCCCTTTAGACACAGGCTGGGTGTGAAAACATAACCCTGAACCAAGTTTTAATTGGGGTTCCAGGTAGCAAAGGATGCCGGTTAACTGGTCACGCTGCACACCTTGTCTTGTGGCACCGTGAAAGGATGGAGTCCAGAGAGCAGAGAAGAGCAGCCAGCCAAAGCCAAATCGGTCGATCTAGTTGGGTTCCTTACCAATTCCTCTATCTCTGCACTGAGTTGTTTGTTTGTTAAATTGCTGGAGTCAAGAGCTACTGCCAGCTCCTGGTAACGGGTCTGATGGGGTACATGCAGACAGCCAGAGGTGGAAAAGGAGGAGGAGGAGGAGGAGGAGGAGGAGGAACGAGAAGAAGAGGAGAGGGGGGGAAAAAGGCAAAACACTTTTTTTAAAAAAAGAGGGGAAGAAATTCAGTAGTTTTGCGCAACTCCTCCCCAATAAAAGAACCACAAACTCATCTTCCTCTGCATCCCATACTACACCCTCAAAGCTTCATCCCATTTCAAAGTCAAGGCTGCTGACCGATTCAAGATACAGCCTTGAAGCTCCATTATGTAAGGCCGGGCTGAAATTGTGACCCAAATTTAACACCGTTTTTTCCTGCCATGGGGATGCATCTCTTGAACTCAACGCCTCTACCCCAACCCAAGCTCTTCTAGTAGGGAAGGCAACCCCCCCAAAACTCCCCCAAGCAGCGTGCCCAAAGGCATTGTGGGAGCTGCAGTTTGAGGGGGACACATCGTGGAGGGATGGTTTACGAAACGCAGGCTGGACCTACCGCCATCTCTTTCATATCCGCCGACGGCATGACGTTTTCTCCGTTGATGTAAGTCGTGGTCTGCAAAAAAAAAATAGGTTAAGGGTCAGAGCAAGGACCTGGATGCACAAGCCAGATTCTGTTCTCACAGCTCAAGTGGCATTTCGAGGCAATTCAAGGCTGTGTCGAAATACTACTGGCTGTTTTGAGCCCATCAAAGAATTTTAAAAAAATAAGCTGAAGGATGTTTCAGAGCCCTGAAGACAAGACTGATTGATTGTGCCAACTCCCTTCTCCTCCCAATATTGTTCTATTTCCCTGGATCCGATCTCTGCTTAGAAAGAGGGGTATTTCTTTTTTCTGAAAAAGGCTAAGAAGCCTTGAAAATATTTTCACGCACAATTGCCATGGATCCTCTGGCACAACTGCTTTATTGTTTCACTGTCAAGCTGCCTGGACTGCCATCTGTCAGAAATGGAGTAGAGTTTCCTGCTTGGGCAAGGGGTTGGACTGGATGACCTCCAAGGTCCCTTCCTATTCTATTCTATTCTATTCTATTCTATTCTATTCTATTCTATTCTATTCTATTCTATTCTAATTCTAATTCTACTAATTTTCTATCCTATCCCATTCTATTCTATCTATTCTATTCTATTCCTTATTTCTATTCTATTCTATTCCTTATTTCTATTCTATTCTATTCTATTCTATTCTATTCTATTCTATTCTATTCTATTCTATTCTATTCTATTCTATTCTGTTCTATTCCATATTCCATTCCATATTCCATTCCATATTCTATTCCATTCCATTCCAAACTCTGATTATCAGGAATTCCTATATATCTCAAGCGAAGAAAATATTTGTAGTTCCGAGTTGAATTTGGGTTTTTTGGTGCTGAGCTGGACTGTTTTCCTGCAGACATTTCACGACCCAACTAGGTGACGTCATCAGTGTTGGAGGGGAGCTAGCTTCTACCCATTGCTACCTTCTAGCACTGATGATGTTCCCTAGATGGGCCGTGAAACGTCTGCAAGGAAACCACCCAGCTCAGAGAGCACCAAGGACCCCACAGTCCTCCTCCTCCTCCCTACAAACCTCACCCCCTTCTAGTCCTGATGATGTTACCTAGTTGGATCGTGAAACGTCTGCAAGGAAACAACCCAGGACCCCACAGTCCTCCTCCTCCTCCCTGCAAACACCCCTCCTTCTAGCACTGATGATGTTACCTAGTTGGGTCGTGAAACGTCTGCAAGGAAACAACCCAGCTCAGAGAGCACCAAGGACCCCACACCCCCAGTTTTGTTTCTGAGCTTCCATTTTGCGTAAGAGAAATAACCTAGAGAGTCAAAGGTGGGCCCCTGGCCTCTTACCTGGCTGACCATGCCGTTCAGCTGTTCAGAGAGCTTGCGGAGGGTCTCCGTAGTCGAGAGGGACCTAGAGGAGAGACGAGGGATGAATAAGGAAGCTGGAGCCACCCCTCTGCTGTTCAGGGGCCAGGAAAAGAGAATGGGGAGAAAGCGAGTCTGTTGCAGAAACTGGAGCCAAAGAAACATCGCTCACCTATTTTCATCCAACACGGTATTATGATCAGTGTCACAGATCTGTGGAAGAGACAGAGATAGAGAGACACGCAATGAAGCCACAAGATTGTACTTCAAAGTCCACGTAAAACAGAGAGACACAGAGAGATCTTCACCGTCACCGTCACAAATAAAGGCAAATATAGGTGTCGCCGGGACCAGAATAGAAATAGAATAGAATAACAGAGTTGGAAGGGACCTTGGAGGTCTTCTAGCCCGACCCCCTGCTCAGGCAGGAAACCCTATAGCCGTTTCAGACAAATGGTTGTCCAGTCTCTTCTTAAAAACTTCCAGTGTTGGAGCATTCACAATTTCTGGAGCCCATCCTTAGGGAACTTCTCTCTAGGTTAGCAAGTACAGGCAGTCCTCAATTTACAACAGTTCATTTAGTGACCGTTCAAAGTTACGACGATGCTGGAAAAAGCGATGTAGGACCGCTTTTCACACTTACGACCGTCGCAACACCCCCCATGCTCAGGGGATCAAAGTCTGGAGCTCTTGGCAAGCGACTCATATTCATGACCGTTGCAGTGTGTTGGGGTTCACGCGATCCTCTTTTGCGACCTTCTGACAAGCAAAGTCACATGGGGGAGCCCGATTCGCTTAACGGCCGCGTTACTGAGTTAACTGCGGCGAGGAAGGTCGCAAAGCAGGACTAAACTCACTCACAACTGAGGAGCAGAAACGCTGGGCTCAACTGTGGTCGTAAGTAGAGGACTCCCTGCCCTGAAAGAAGTGGATGTTCACCCACCTGTGACAGCTGCCCGTTGCCAGAGTTTGGAGCAACAGAGGCAGGCAGGTTTCTGCTGTTAGGCAGCAGGGAGACGCCAGCGGCTAGGTCGCCATCGTTGTGGGCCTGTCAGAAAACACACACCACCACAAGGATTAAACCCACCAGGCAGGTGAGGAGGAGGCAGGTGAGGGCAGCGAGGTACAGCTTCGCTTGGAAACTTGTCCTGGAAAGATTATCCTAATATCCAAAAAAAAAAAACCCCAATCCTCTTATGGCCCAAAGTCAGCTAAGGTCCCAAGGAGAGGCTCAGCCTGCTGCTTCAGAGGGCTGCTAAGTTAGGGGGAAGTGAAACGAGGCTAAAATTGCTCCTTGCTTTTAACAGCAACCAAAAAAAAAAAAAAAAGGAAGATAATTCATCGGTGACTCAGTAGCCTGTGTGGGAAAATGCCAGGGTGCCTGTCAGAAGCAGTCTGACTTCAACCGGGTGGACAATCGCCAGAAATCTGGGCTGCTAGGCCTAAGGGAACTGGCTGTCACTAGCTGCAGATCTGATTTTTATTCAAAGATAACAGCAACGAAAAGGAAATCCCAGGAGGGGAAAATGACGTCCCGCCTCAACGAGCTGGTGGACAAAAATCTACTTAATTGGAACAGGTAAAGAGAATTTGAGAGGGGCCCGAGCGAAGAACGTTCCCTTCTTTATCGTGCTGATAAATCGATCGATAGGAGTAGAGCTGGGAGGGACCTCGGAGGACTTCATCGTGGGGAGAGGCAGGAAGCTGCTGCTTCCTGCCAACGTTGCAAAACAAGACAAAAACTCGGTCAGAGAGGATTCGATCAGATATTGGGGGTCAGTTCTCCGGCCCATGAAGCCTTCGAAGTCAACACGGTCTGGAATCAGATTCTCTATGAAGGGGACAATGCGGGCAGCCCCCCCCCTCTTCTCCTTGAGAGAGGAATGCTGTGCCTTATGGGGCCTGCCCCCTCTTGCAATATTTGCATGGGGAATGAAGGCTAGTTCTACCCTCCCATGCCTGGAACGAAGGAGGGAGGAGATAAGTCTGCAGGAAAAGGGCACCGACTACGCGCAAGCTGCTTCTCTGGCACAGGGAATCCTCGACTTTCAACAATTCGTTTAGCGACCGTTTAAAGTTCCCCCTGGAAAAGGGGACTTCAAATAGCGGACTCCTGAATGTCTAGCTATCCGGATGCACTTAACAGATTGTTTAAACACGTCTTTAAAAAATGTCGCTGGGTGGGTTTCATCCAATCTTCAGCAGACACTTAAGAGGTGACTATGGGTTCTATCCACATAAAGATAGTCCTCCAATTACAACAGCTCATTTAACGACTGCTCAGAGTGACAACAGCGTCGAAAAAAAGGGACCGATGACCGTTTTTGACGCTTGACGACCATTGCAGTATCCCCACGGTCAGGGGATCAAAATTCAGACGCCTGGGAACTGACTCCTGAAGGTCGTAAAACTGGGCAAAATTCACTTGACAAATGTTTCACGTAGCCACAGAAATCTTGGGCTCAATTGTAGTTGAGGACTACGTGTGTGTGTGTGTGTGTGTGTGTGTGTGTGTGTGTGTGTTAGCCACCCAGAGTTGCTTGATAGTGAGATGGGCAGCATATAAATGTGATAAAACACACACACATATATATGGAGATTCTCCATCATCCAGGTCATGGTTTTCCCAAAGGTGCTTTTTTCAACTGGACTTTCCTGGATTTTCCTTTGAAGACGTTTCCCTGCTCATCCCAGAAGCTTCTTCCTCCCATTCCTCACCATCCAGTCAGAGCTGAAGAAGCTTCTGGGATGAGAAGCGAAACGTCTTCAAAGGAAAACCTCCTGAAAAAGCTTCTTTGGGACACACACGTCTACAGATCAGACTGTACGTTGAGTTTCACAACCACTCAGAACATGAATATTTATGGAAAACACACATCCCTGCTCCCTGTGAACAAGCCGAATTCCAGACATACAGGAACACACCCATTTTAGAGAGATGTTTCTGGGGGGGGGGGGGGAGACTTGATGTGTAAAGAAGACTATCAACAGTCCAGCCCTGCAGATGATTCACTGTGGCCAACACCACTTACTTATGAGAAATTCACTTTGGGAAGGGAAGTTGATTGGAAAAGGGGCGGGGACGGGGGGGGAGCTTTCTCTCTGGTCAAAATTCTTGCTATTACAGGTAGTCCTCGGCTTACAACTGCCCATTTTGTGACCGTTCCTAGTTGCGACGGGACATGAAAAAACTGAGTGACTGTTTTTTCACACTGACGACCGTTGCGGCATTCCCTGGTCATGGGATCAAAATTCAGAGGCTTGGCAGCTGGCTCATACTTATGACGGTTGCCTGTGATCACGCGATCCTTCTGACAAGCAAAGTCAAGGGGGTGGGGGAAGAGCCAGATTCACTTAACGACCGTGTGGCTAACTTAAAACAACGGCGGGGATTCCCTTAAGAACCGTGGCGAGAAAAGTCGTAAAATAGGGGGGGGCAAAATTCGCAAGAGAAATGCTGGGCTATATTGGGCCTGCGTTTCAAAGCAGCTGCTCTGTCTTGAAAACCCCTGGGCGTTTTTTGCCCTTGTAACCTGAAGCCAGTTAAGGAACCGCCGGCGAGAGGAACGAGAGCAGGAAAGCAGGCGGTTAAAAATAACTCCGCACAAGCCAGCGACAACGGCATTCCCGCAGTGGGGAACCACAAAAGGCTCTGCCACCTGCCACCCCCCCCTCCCAAAGAATGGCCCAAGGGGCTCAGCCCGGATTGGAAAGCAGGCGGGGTGGACGGACGGCAAGCCAGCCGGACCCGGTTCTGAAAGCTGCCTCACCTTCCGCTTGTCCAATGTAGGTATGGCTACCCCATTGGAGCAGTTAAAGTCGGACACCAGCACCTTCAAAAGGCTCTCAATCTACAGGAGCAAAAGAAAAAAGAGGGAGAGAAAGAGCTGAGAAAAAAGAGGAGGGGGAAAAAAAAAAGGGGGGGGGGACAGGAAAGAACGGCGATCCCCGGAAGCGAAAGGAACGAGACACCAAGAAGCCTGGCAGGAAAAGTTAGGAAGGCAAGCAAGGGCCTAACTGGAGACAATGGAACTTGCAGGCACATGTCCGTGGAGATTCTCACTCATCCGGGCGTCCCAAAGGTGTTTTTTTTTCAGGAGGCAACCGGACTTTCTGGTTTTTCTTCGAAGACGTTTCGCTTCCCACCCAAGAGGCTTCTTCAGCTCTGACTGGATGGTGGGGGAATGGAAGGATGCAAAGCTGTCTGCAAGGAGTATAAATCCTTCCATTCTTCACCATCCGGTCAGAGCTGAAAAAGCCTCTTGGGTGGGAAGCGAAACATCTTCAAAGAAAAACAAGAAAGTCCGGTGGCCTCCTGGAAAAGCACCTTTGGGCAGCTGGCACACGGTTTCTTTCTGACGGCAAATAAAAAGGAGAGGCACTTTTATCCTGACTTCCCAGGAAGCAACTGGTCATTCCGTTTGGTCTGTTGTTTCTTAACACCAGAGAGAGAGATCACCTGGTGATCTCCTGGAGATCAGCAGCTCGGAATTGGTAGCTCTACTTCAGGAGTGGGCAACTATGGACTTCAACTCCCAGAATTCCTGAGCCAGCCATGCCCCCTTTAGGACCTGGGGACTTCAACTCCCAGAATTCCTGAGCCAGCCATGCCCCCTTTAGGACCTGGGGACCTCAACTCCCAGAATTCCTGAACCAGGCATGCCCCTCTTTAGGACCTGGGGACCTCAACTCCCAGAATTCCTGAGCCAGCCATGCCCCCCTTTAGGACCTGGGGACTTCAACTCCCAGAATTCCTGAGCCAGCCATGCCCCTCTTTAGGACCTGGGGACCTCAACTCCCAGAATTCCTGAGCCAGCCATTCTCCGTTCCTCCTTTTTAGGCCCCCAGCTGTCGACCTGACCAGAATTCCTGAGGCCATGCCCCTCTTTCCTGGGGACCTGCCTGATAGGACCTGGGGACCTCTTTCCTGAGCCATGCCCCCCTTTAGGACCTGGGGATTCAATTTCCAGAATTCCTGAGCCAGCCATGTTCTACTTGAAGCAGAATCCAGGAAGCAACTGACATTGGAGAAGTTGACAGGAAAAAAAACTTACATTTTCAGGAGATTGTACTCCATCACTAACAGGCGTCTCTGGGCGACTTGTTTCTTTACTTCTCCGTTTCTTTTTGGCCCCCACTGTCGACACGGGGCTGTTTTTCTGCTGATATTCTTTCAGCTGAGAAAAAAAAAAAAAGGAAAACGGTTTGAAATTAAACTCATCTGAAGGGGGAACTTGTCTCCAAACAAAATTAAAATCTCGTAGAAAAGGGTACCCCAGGAGGAGGAGGAAGAAAAAGACGTGGTTATTATTGAATGTATTGATTATTCAGGTGCTTTCCCTGAGTTCGTACTAACTAAATTTGAAAAAACTGCTGGTGAGGTTAAACTTCCTAATCGGTTCCAGTTAGATGAACTTTTAACAGTTTTAACGATGATGTGGTTGCACGCTTTCACAAGCTCATTTCCTGTCACATCCAGAGCAAAAGTGGCAGGGAAAAATGTCCAGATATATTTTGGAAAACATAAACTGGCTCATAAAGGAGTCCACATAGTCTTCAAACAGCCTTTTTTGCCCAACCTGTGAAACTGATATTACCCTTCAATCCAAATTTTGAAGGCATTTACTCTACCTAATCGTGTAACCTATTATTCTTATCTATTAGATTTGTTATGCTCACCCACTCCAAAAGGTTGTAATAAGGTAGTCCTCAACTTATGACTGCCACTGACCCAAAAATTTCTGTTGTTAAGTGAATTTTTGCCCCATTTTACGACCTTGCATGCCGCCGTAAAGTGAATCACTGCAGATGTTAAGTTAGTAACCCGGTTGTTAAGTGAATCTGGCTTCCCCATTGACTTTGCTTGTCAGAAGGTCGCAAAAGGGGATCACGTGAGCCCAGGACACTGCAACCGTCATAAGTTTGAAGCAGTTGCCAAGCGTCTGAATTTTGATCACATGACCCCGGAATGCTGCAACGGTCGTTAAGTGTGAAAAACGGTCATAAGTCTTTTTCAGTGCTGTTGTTATTTTGAACAGTCACTAAATGAACTTTTGTAAGTTGAGGACTTCTTCTATGTGGACAGAAGCAACAGTAAGCCGTGTCTGCTGAAGACTAGTTGAAACCCACACAGCAACGTTTTAAAAGAAGTATTTAAACAATCTATTAAGTACATCCGGATATCTAGATATTCAAGAGTCCGCCATTTGAAGCATTTTTTCCAATTCTATGTGCAATCCTTTACGTATAAGCAGAAAAAAAAGAATCGAAACCCACCCTGTTCTTCTGAAAGCAACGAGGCAATTTCTACCTTCAATTCAGAATTTGAAATTAAAGTCCAAATGAAATAATTAGAAGATTGCCACCGTTTACATATTTCTCATACACTGTTTGACTCAAGGTTGCAACACAGCCACAGACAACAAACAAGTACTCAACTTAGTGCCCTAATAGTCTACCTTGTTATTTGATTTACTCCTTTTGGTTTGAAGCCAAGGGTGTCCTTATACCAAACTTGTCCTTGAAATTTTGTGGAGGCTAACTTTAAACTCTTTCATTGACACAAGACAAAAAAAAAAGCAGGGCTCTTTCTGTTTATCACCAATTTCACCAGACATAACAACTGAATAGAACAACAGACTTGGATGGGACCTTGGAGGTCTTCCAGTCCAACCCCCTGCTCAGGCAGAAGATCCATACCATACCAGTCAAATGGCTATCCAATCTCTTCTTGAAAACCTCCAATAATGTGGGAGGGAGGGAGAGGAAGAGGGGAAAAGATAGGAAGGAAGGAAGGAAGGAAGGAAGGAAGGAAGGAAGGAAGGAAGGAAGGAAGGAAGGAAGGAAGGAAGGAAGGAAGGAAGGAAGGAAGGAAGGAAGGAAGGAAAAAAGAATAGCAAAATAACAAGAGTTGGAAGGGACATTGGAGGTCTTCTAGTCCAACCCCCTGCTCAGGCAGAAGATCCTATACCATCCCAGTCAAATGGCTATCCAATCTCTTCTTGAAACCTCCAATAATGTGGGAGGGAAGGAGAAGAGGGGAAAAGAGGAAGGAAGGAAGGAAAAAAGAATAGCAAAATAACAGAGTTGGAAGGGACCTTGGAGGTCTTCTAGTCCAGCCCAGTGCTCAAGCAGGCGACTCTATACCATTTCAGACAAATGGTTGTCCAAGCTCCTCTTAAAAACTTCCCGTGATAATTTAGTATTGAGGTAAGTTGCTACCCACCAAGCTGAATGAAATTCGCCACCTACATTCAACAGCCAGCCAGCAAGCCACGAAACTCACGTGACCTACAGAGAGTCAAGTCAAATATTGACAAATTTCTCTATTTTTCTTACTGGGCCTTTTACAAAATAAATATTCCAGGCTCTTAAGGTAGGGTTCTAGTCTTCCCGAGCAGAGGACGATATAAAAACAGGCCAAAAATCCATTGTTTTCTAGAATCCTCCGTCTTGCACAGACAAGTCAGCCACCTACGCATGGCATACATTAAATAAACCCTCTGCTAATCTTAGTTGATATTCGCATTAGGGGACAATTTCACTACCTCGGCGTTGTAGTGACCGATTTCGATGGCCAATTTTTAGAACCACACACGGCGGCTGATTTTCGAGGCATTCCTGACGATCCCGTCCTTAGTTCAGAAAGCACTGCCCACATGAAAGGGCCATTCTTCCTAAAATGCCACAAAATAAGCACATACCGTTGACGGGTTTGTCTAGTTTATCCAGGAGTTTGGAAAAATGCCTGCAGTTTTGGGCATGGAAAACTCTCACCTGATTTACAGCCCTTTAGGTTTCAGGGTATTGTCGGTTTAGCCATGAACACATTCAGGAGATAAAACTATAAAATTATCCTATGGAGGGTACCCTTTGAAAGGAACAACTTCTGACCAACCCCCCAAATTATTATAATACAGATAGTCCTCGACTTACAACAGTTAATGTAACAGGCAATGGAAAAAGTGACTTATGACTGTTTTTCACGCTTAACAGCCATCGCAGCATTCCCCATAGTCACATGATCAAAATTCAGACGCTTGGCAAGTGACTCGTATTTATGACGGTTGCAGTGTCCTGGGGTCACGTGATCCCCTTTTGCGACCTTCTGAGAAGCAAAGTCAATGGGGAAGTCAGATTCAATTAACATCCGGGTTACTAACTTAACGACTGCAGTGATTCACGTAACAACCGTGACAAGAAAAGTCGTAAAACGGGACAAAATTCACTTAACAAATGTTTCATTTAGCAGCAGAAAATATGAGCTTCACTGTGCTCGTAATTCAGGAATTTGGTGACAGATTCTAAGCTTTAGAATAACTTCCCGAAAGCAAAGTCAATTCACTTAAGTGCAATGATTCGCTTAACAATCATGGTTAAAAAAAACACAACTGTCGTAAAATCAGATGCGACTTACTTAACAATCCCTTTGCTTAGGTGCCAAATGTGGTCGTAAGCTGAGGACTGTTTGTCTGAGGTTTAAAAAGATGCAGTTCTCTGCCCCACTCTGAATCCCCAAATTATAAAGTAAATATTTGAAGCAAATGCAGTCTTATCTACCCCTTGCCCAAAACTAACCAGCTGTATCCCAGCTCCCTTCTATTAAATCATGAGGGGAACCCCTTTTGGGAACCCCATTTATGGTTTTTGTTGTCCTCCCTCCCTCTGGAAGCATACTGGGCACATCTTTGCAAAGAGGCAAATAAAGGGAACTTTTAGGGGCCCCCCCCAGAAGGCCTAGAAGTGCCTTTGCAAGAAAGCCCCCCCCCTCTTTTCCAAGCTTCATCTGGCGGGGGCTTCTCTCCCAGGTTTGCAAAGGGATCTATTGGATCCCAGAGGAGGGGGCTGATTTATAGGGAGGGTCTCCCGCATTGCAAGCCCCAAGTACAAGATTGAGTCACACCCCAACTTCACCTCTGCAGGCACCCATAAAACGCCCCCCCCACACACACCTTTGACTACAACTTCCATCAGCCTCCACCCCCTCCAATGCTTTCTCTCCCACCTTTGCAAAGGGATCTACTGGATCCCAGAGGAAGGGGCCGATTTAGGGGGAGGGTCCCCCGATGGCATCGCAAGCCTAAGACCGACCCTTCCCTCCTTCTCCACCTCCGCACCCCAAACCTATCTCCCAACCCCCCCAACCCAGGACTCCCCCCCAGCCTCCGCCTTGGACTACAAGTCCCATCAGCCTCCACCCCCTCCAAAGGCCACGCCCCCCGGGGGGAGCTGTCTCTCCAGCATCCCCAGAAGACCTCCGGGACGAACAGCCTGGCCCTCCCCCCTCGTTCCCAGGAGCGATCAGGCCCGCGGGGGGGGAGGGGGAGGATGGGAGTTGTAGTCTCCGATGCTGGGAGGGCTGGGGAGGATGGGGCTTGTAGTGCGGCCGGGGGTGTGTGTGGAGGTCGGAGAAAAAGGAGACCGGGAAGGTGGGCGTCGTCTCTCCCTCAGGGCCCGGGGCGGAGGGCGGCTCCTGAGAAGCCAGGCCAGGCCCGGACTAGGCCCCGCCGCCTCAGACGCAGCCCGGGCCGGCCGCCCACGCCTCCCGCCGCCCGCTTACCTTCTTCTTGGCCGCCGCCAGCTTGTTCTGCCTGCTGTCGTCCGCCATCTCCGCGCCCGGCCCGGCCACGTCAACCCGGCAGGCGGCGCGACGCAAAGCGGCTGGGCCGGACCGAGGCTCCTCCCGCCGCCGGGCCAGCTCCGCCGCTCCGCTACTGCGCACGCGCGGGGCGGGGGGCTGCCAGCGGGCGGGGCGGGGCTGCCGTTGGGCCAATGGGCGGGAGGGAGGCGGGGAGGCCCCGCCCTGCCGCCCGCGAGGCTGGGCTCGAGACGCGTCCGGGCTGCTCTGCGCAGGCGCGGCATGGAGGCGCATGCGCCCCTCTCCTTTCCGCCTTTTAATGGCCGCCCTTCTCTGGCTTCTTGCCTCTGTTTTATTTTCCTTCAGAAACGTACGCGGAGCTCTGCTTCTTTTTCCTCATAATGATGCAGTGAGAAAGGGTTTAAAAAAAGCAAAAAGGATAAGAAAGACTCAAGGGACACGGCGGGGGAAGTCCAGCTGGAGCCAGGCTGGGGATGATGGGAGCTGGGGTTAATGCTAGTGGGGGGGGAGAACCCACAGCTCCCCAGCGCCGGAGCCATCTTGCCCATCATCCGCAGAGCAGGAGCAGGGCAAGCTTGGAGACTCAACAGAGCTCTTCAGGGGGCTGTCAGGACCTGTGGATTCCTCCACTCCAGCTCCCATCATTCCCAACCTGACTCCAGGAGGGGGATGGAGTCCCTTTGCCCTGGAGGCGGAGGGGGGGAACTAACATTGGGGAAGGGGATTGCAGCTTTGCAATGACCCCCCCCCATCAGGAGCTTTTGTGAAGAAGCTTGCTGAGCTTCACTGGAAAATCCCATTTTGGGGGTTCCCTTTGAACTATATCAGGTTCAACCTGCTGGGCTGCTTTCCACAAATTTATGATTTATTCAATATATATGGTTTTGCTAAATCATTGGCAGGCGGTTTTTGCTTTCCACAGTGGCTTAAGGGGAGAGCCGAGGGATGCATCTTCACAGCTTTGCAAGCACCCCTTTTAAAACTTTTTTTTTTCCCCATAGCAGCCTCGAAATCCCCTCTTAAGTAATTCGAAGCAGCCCTTTTTCAAGCCGGCTTAGCTAACCAAGGCAAGGCAACATCTGCCAGATGGCTGTGATCAAAGCTGGTGCTTTAGGTCCCTTCCCACTGAGTCATTCTGTAATCAGGTTGGCTCACAAAAGAACAGGATTAGGGAGGGACCTCAGAAAAGAACATGTTTTTTCTCCTAGAGTTCGGCCGCCCCAAGTCTGCCACGACGCAACCCAAGTTGCACTAGCCTGCAGCTTGCATGGCATAGAGGAGCATTGCAGAATATTTGGCTCTTGCTGGCATGAATCTCCAAGGTGCTTTTCCAAATGCAAAGGAAACTGCTGGAAAAAGAAAGGCAGGGTCTAGATGGAAAAGGCGGGAGTTGGGCAGCGGATACATTGAATAAATTATTGTTTTTATTAGTGTAAGGGTGCAACATTTCGCCTAATATCCCAAAGATGCTTTTTCACGAGGCAACTGGAGTTTGTTTTTCTTTGAAGACGTTTCGCTTCTCGTCCAAGAAGCTTCTGCAGCTCTGAAGAAGAGCTGAAGAAGCTTCTTGGATGAGAAGCGAAACATCTTCAGAGAAAAACAAGAAAGTCCAGTTGCCTCTTGAAAAAGCATCTTTGGGATAACTGTGACCTGGATAACTTGAGAATCTCCATAGAGATTTCACCTAATAGTGGAGGAATCCATAATACAGATTTAACCAGAGTTAAAACCTTCATTGACTTTTTAGGCACCACTTTATCGTGGATATCATTATTATTCTAAAGCTCCCCAGTTATTCCTAATTCCTAGTTTAACAAGGGTCTAAATTTGGTTTTTAGTATGATGCTTGCCTTGCAATTTTTTGAAGGAACTTGACTTTCTCTTTGTGGTTTTTAGTCTGTTTGCCTTGCTGGCCTCTATTATGTCTATTGTGTTTAAATCCCTTGTACCTTGGCCATTGTTTTCTTATGTTTTATTTTTAAATCATTAACAGTTTTCAAAAAATTGCAATCTTTTTATGTCACAGCTTTGGCAGAACACACTTCCTGCATGAAATAGGCCGACAAATCTCCAGCTTTTGGACTGCAACCCAGCAACCAAGATGCTTATGAATTACACACACCCGTGAACTGCAAAAATCCATTTATTCTTTCCGTTCCCCTGATGACTGAATCCCCAGATGCAGAAGGAGAAGGAAGTTGTGGACTGCAGTTCTACCACTGGCTTGGAAGATATTCTGGCTAAACAAGAACATGAATCCCCTTTGAATCAAGGGGGCAAGCAGAACCTGGGACTAAGGGGAAAAATCTCCCCCAAACCTTTAACAAGGAGGTAAGAACGGTTTAAATCTTGCACTTTAATTCAATACTTAGCTAACGTGAGGATTCAGGTTTGTCCTGACTCATTTGAAGAACTTTCAAATTCTTTTCTTAACCTTTTTTTTTTTTTTTAATTCAGGACACCTCAAGCAGCCCGGAGAAGTTGTAATGCAAGCTTTAAATCTCCAGTAAGTGTCTGCAAAATGAAACCTCTCATCCATCTATAGAATATGCTTTGATAGTTAAGTCTGACATTCTAGGAATGTAGGAAACAATCTAGATTGGAAACCCACAATTGTAGTCCAGATTCCTTGAGAAAAACCTCTGTAGGTGATTCTGATAATGTGGCCAGGATCCTGGTTGTTATCTCTTGATTGTAAACGAAGCAGGACTAAAAGTTACATTCAACAGGTCAAAATAACTTTTACACATGTTGATTGGCTCTATATTACTTTGCACTGATAAGATTAAATCGTATCAATTTTTTAAAGGTAAATCAACATTTTTGGAGACTCTTGATTTAATCTTCTTAGACAACGCTAAGCTGTAAACCCATGAGATATTATCGGGTGGGTTGGATTTTTAGCGAATAGGGCAAGTTTAAAGCTAAGAATCTTTTTTTGCAGGATATGCAAATCTTTTGCATGTAAATAGGATCGCTTGGAATCTCAACTTATTTTTTATAAGGAAAGAAATATTATTTTGATAGTCTTGCTATTATCAGGAAAGCTGGAGAGAGGGTGGAATAACGTTTTTCAGAGTAAAAATTATCCATTTTCTTGGCAATAGATATACACTACATAGGACCGAGTAGATTTTGGCTCTGTCTTTGTGGTGTTCATCCCCCATCCCAACTGCTGATAGCTCTGAAGCTATTCTAGAATCTCACCCCCAGTACTGAAATGGTAAAAATGTTTAACATGGTGTTGTCTCTCTCTGCTCAACAGGTTCTTCCTCCGAAGAGCTGTCAGCCTGCCGATAAGGACGTCTTGCAGCATGAAATCAAAGAGCTAAAACACAAGGAACTTGCTCTGGATCAGGAAATAGCACAAATCAAGGCTGAGTGCGTATTTATAAATGTTTCACACACAATAAGACATCCGTTTCAGATTGTGTGGTTGGGCAATCGCAACTTGACTGCAGCAATTTCTTCAGGAGGAAAGTTGAGTTAATGTTGTTGTTGTTGTTGTTAGTTGCGAAGTCGTGTCCGACCCATCGCGACCCCATGGACAACGTTCCTCCAGGCCTTCCTGTCCTCTACCATCTTCTGGAGTCCATTGAAGCTCACGCCTACTGCTTCAGTGACTCCATCCAGCCACCTCATTCTCTGTCGTCCCCTTCTTCTATTGCCCTCCATCTTTCCCAGCATCAGGCTCTTCTCCAGTGAGTCCTTCCTTCTCATTAGGTGGCCAAAGTACTTGAGTTTCAACTTCAGTATCTGGCCTTCTAAGGAGCAGTCAGGGTTGATCTCCTCTAGGACTGACCGGTTTGATCGCCTTGCAGTCCAGGGGACTCGCAGGAGTCTTCTCCAGCACCAGAGTTCAAAGGCCTCAATTCTTTGGCGCTCAGCCTTTCTTATGGTCCAGCTTTCACAGCCATTGAGTTAATGTACACAGGCCAAACATACTATTTGGGGAATGGATTGCTTTGGATGACTCCAAAACCATCCCCCCCCTCCGGCAAATTGGGGGGGGCAGGGGGGGAGAGGCTGTTTTCCACAAAGCTTTTGAAGAACCATTGGTTGAACCCAGCGAAGCCAGATTGCCACAGACTAGTGAATAAAGTGGAATATTTTAGAGTTCCAGTATCTCGGGAATGGGGTTTGGCACCTGTTATTATTTTAAGCAAGGGTTAGGGTTACTAGAAGACAGGAGAATACATATAGAGTCATAAATGTTTTTTCTTGAATCTTGTTCCTCCTCCAACAGCTCTTAAGAATCACACTTCTGGTTTGTCTTGACTTTTCTTATCTTTTTTTTTTTTTTCCAGAGGATACAGCCTGGAGGAATTGGAAAACCACATTACTCTGCTTCATGAATACAATGAGATAAAAGACACGGGACAAATGCTTTTAGGCAGATTGGGTAAGGACTAAAATAGAATCACGCTGGGTGGGTGGAGATACTTTTTTTTTTTTTTTTAACTTTAAACATTCTCCTTTGGAAATCCCAAAGGTGCTTTTTCAGGAGGCAACTGGACTTTGTTTTTCTTTGAAGATGTTTCTCTTCTCCTCCAAGAAGCTTCTTCAGCTCTGACTGGATGGTGGGGAATGGAAAGATTTATATTCCTTGCAGACAGCTGGTCATTTGCCTTCTTTTAGAGAGTTGTTGAAGCCATTTGAAGGTTTACCAGTGTCCTCGGGGTCACCTGAGCAGTGCAAATGAGTGCTGCAGGATGTTTTCTGCCCTGTGTCCCCTCACTGTTGAAGACAGGCACAAGTTGTTGGGGATGAGTCTGTGTTGTCTGAATCTCAAAGTGAAGCACAAATGGTTCCTGCAGTCTGCACTGTTTTCTGGAAATCTGTTCATACTCCCGCCCCATTTGAAGGCTGTTACCCACCATCCAGTCAGAACTGCTCCTTGGATGAGACAGTCCAGTTGCATCTTTGGGACAACCATGACCTGGATAACTGAGAATCTCCGTAGACATTCTCCTTTGGAAAGTGAGTTTGGATAATTTAGCATCGTCGTTCACCACCTGTTGCCTCATAAGAAGCACGCCAACATCTGGACTTGCAGCTGTTGGGGAGAGTGACTTAAAACAGTTGGGGGTTTGCCTTAATTGCTCCAGACCCACAATGCAAATTACAAGCAACTTTAATGAAAGGCAAATAATCCGGGACGTGAAATCATAAAACTGGGCTGCACAGATGCTAGTCTTTAAACAAAATTAAGTTTTATGAGAGAGAGCTTGGTGTGCTGGTTAAAGGCCCTGAGCTACAAACTCGGTTTGCATTAGCCAGGTCAGTCACACTCACAGCCCTAGGAGAAAGGCAAGGGAAAAATAAAATAAAAATGAAGAAACATTGCCAAGAAAACTCTACTCACTTGTCCAGATGGTCACCAAAAGTCAAGATTGACCCCCAAGGCACAAAATTAAAAAATGCACAAAAATCTTAAGAACCCAGTCAAAAGGCAGAGTTTAATGATTACAGAGTTTGTGGAAGCGATTACTGTGTGTTTTTTTTCCTCTTTCCGCGCTCCTTTACGATTTTCTTTGCTTTCTCTCCTAGCTGCAATCAGGGGCCTCACCACCAAAGACCTCTACCCTGAATTTGACCTGGATCTGAATGATTAGGAGGAATGTAAAATGTGATCCCTCCCCCACCTAGACTGTGGAAATATAATGCGTGGCGAAAAGGCAATCACTGTAAGTTCATTATTCCCCCAGCGATATCAATGAAACAGTAGCTTTAACTTTGGGGCGAAAAAAAATCATTTAATGGATGGAGAAGCTGTTGGACTTTATTACCACCGTTTGGAGACGGACAGAACAGAATTTTCTAGATATGGACAAACCTCTGCAGAATTCTAGAAAGCTGCCCTGGATTGAGGAATTGCCAATGGCCCTCTCTTCATTGTGAGAGTTGACCAGGCTAAAATATAAAGCCATAAAAATAGAAAAGATTTTATTAATTGTAATAAGTGCTGCAGTGATAGTCCCTTCAGCCTTGGGTCCATTCAAGTTGAGCCCTGTTTTCTCCTCCCCCCCAAAGAGGGCTGAATTTTAAGGTGGAATCCTCTCCAAATCATTGTGAACTGTTAACTATGATCTGAAATGTAGGCTTCTTCAAATATGGCTGTTGAAAAGAGCGAGGGGCCTTGCTCTTTTGGAACATGTTGAGAAAGCAACATTGCCTGTAAAAATGGTGACTTATTTGCTTGGAAGTGAATTTCAAAAGCATTGGTGAGATGGTTTAGCTTTGACGCTGAAATAAAGGGATGTGTTTTTTTTGCGTTGAAATCCAGACATTGCATTCCACAGACATGGGCATAAATTGAAAAACAGATCAATCCTTTTGACTTCCATTTAGTAACCCAACATCTGCTAAGAATGTTTATTTCCGTGCTAGGAAGAAACAAAATAGCTTATTTTAATAGAAATTTGGTTGGTGTTTGAAATACACAACTGTGGTAACAATATGTTACTTTGAAATATCCAATTTCAACTAATTTTGCTGTGCTGGATCTGGGCACAGTGTCCAATCTTCCTTCCCTCTGTCCCTCCCTCCTCTTTTTTTTTTCTTTCTTTCTTTCTTTCTTTCTTTCTTTTTCTTTCTTTCTTTCTCTTTCTTTCTTTCTTTCTTTCTTTCTTTCTTTCTTTCTTTCTTTCTTTCTTTCTTTCTTTCTTTCTTTCTTTCTTTCTTTCTTTCTTTCTTTCTTTCTCTTTCAAATTGCAATATCCTTGGCATGTTGTTTAGAGAGGAACATGCCAACTTGGAACTTTCTGATCCAACCTAAAAATTGGAATTCCCGGGACGTTTCATCAGGCTTTTCCCCAATATTCCGAGAATTCTAGCAAATTTCCTATTGGAATTCTGGATCTGGGTCAGATTCGGTCTCTTTCGCCATCCACCCCAGGCTTCAGGTGCGCAAGACTGCTTTCAAGTTCAGCGTCTACTTTCTTTTTGACTTGCAAAATTGCCCGCTGGATGTTAGGGAGGTCCCACTGTGTCCTCAGCAGTGCGTCCTCCAGCACAAGGACGCCGTCCCGAAACCGCCTCACTTGGGTGCACACCGCCGTGGTCTTCAGTTCCAACCCTATTTCGTGAACTATCTTGCGGAGATACTGTTGGCTCTCGTGCAAGCAGTGAATTTCTAAGAAAGGCAGGAAAGAAAAGCCAGTAGCTAAGCAAAATTTAAAGCTGCACTTCATAATTGCAACTTGGAAGAGTTGAACAGGACTCTGAAACAATCTGTTCCTTCACCCCAGTTTATTAAAACAATTTCAGGCCGGTCTGGCTAAGAAAAAAAATCATCTTTCAGCTGTTAGGCACCTTAGGGGAAACTCCCAATTCTTTTGTCTTTTGAGCCCAATTCTGATGGATCAGCTTTATACTAGGTTCTTGAGTAAAAGCCATTCTTACTGGCCCAGTTTTTTATTTTCTGGACTAGAGGCATCACGGATTTTAGCAGGATGTAGATTCTGCCTTTAATTGCAGTATTTTCCACTTTCCTTTGACACTGCTGAAAAACAGTACGGCGGGCAAAGTGAAGAATCCCCCGATCTCCGTCATTTAGTCCAAACTTTCTCCAACTTGGCCACCTTAAGATGACTGGATTCCAGTTCCCAGAATTCCAGAGTGTGGGGAATTCCAGATGTTTTAAAGTGGCCAAGGTTGAGAAAAACTGATTTAACTCTAAACCAGGGGTCTTCAAACTCAGCCCTTTGATGACTTGTGGACTTCGACTCCCAGAATTCCTCAGCCAGGCACGCTGGCTGAGGAATTCTGGGAGTTGAAGTCCGCAAGTCACGAAGGGGCCATAGTTCCCTCACGCTGGCTGAGGAATTCTGGGAGTTGAAGTCCGCGAGTCATGAAGGGGCCATAGTTCCCTCACGCTGGCTGAGGAATTCTGGGAGTCGAAGTCCGCGAGTCATGAAGGGGCCATAGTTCCCTCACGCTGGCTGAGGAATTCTGGGAGTCGAAGTCCACAAGTCATCAAAGGGCCCAGTTTGAAGACCCCCTGCTCTAAACCAATGCTGATTATTTTTGCAGCATCCTTGGTAGCTATCCAACCCACCACTAGTTCATTCCTTCAAAGTCATCTTTTCCAGTTTGGAGTAAAGGGAACAAAGTCAGAGGGGGAGGGAGATTTAAAGAGGGTTCCGGAGCTTAATTTCTTATTTCTAAATAAAACAAGGTCGCCAGACTGCCTTAATCTGAGAGAGAAGGCCATACCCAGCTGGAATTCAGGTGGGTCAAATCGGAGACATTGCACAGCTGTGATCAAAGGCGGGCTATTGTCCACGGGCCGAATGAGGCCTTTGACAGCCAACTCGTAGGCTTCTTGAGTTTTCAGGTCCAGGTTAGCCCACCTGGAAAGGGGTGAGGATAGAAAACAGAAGCATAATTATTTGGGAACAACAGGTCAGTCCAGGAGGCGAGATTGGTGTCCTTTTACAGCCATCGTCAAAAGTCGATTTTATTTCGCCCACGGTTGCTATGAACATTATTCCCTCCATGTTCCAAACAAGGGATTCGTTTTCGCTATGATACAGCTAGTCCCTGACTTCATTTAGTGACCGTTCAAAGTTACGACGGCACTGAAAAAGGTGACCCATGACTGCTTTTCATACTTACGACCGTGGCAGCATCCCCAGGGTCATGTGATCAAAATTCAGACGCTTGACAACTGACTCCTATTTATGACGGTTGCAGTATGCTGGGATCCTATTATCCCCTTTTGTGACCTTGAGCATCAGAATAGAGCGGGAAGGGACCTTGGAGGCCTTCTAGTCCAGCCCCCTGCTCAAGCAGGAGACCCTATATCATATATAGTGTATATATATACATATATATATATACACATACACACACACATCTTCTGACAAGCACAGTCAGATTCACTTAAGAACAGTTTGACTAATTTAACAACTGCAGTCATTCACTTAACTGTGGCAAGAAAGGTCGTAAAAGGGGGCAAAACTCAAATGTTTCACTTAGCGACAGTTGTGCTTGTAAGTCGGGGACTGCACTATCCTGAGCAGCTTAGTCAGTATTTAGAAAACGGGCCTTCTACCCTTAGCATTCTGGCGAAGTAGCCTTTTATTTTTAAGAACTATAGTTTTAAGAACTATAGCTTACGAAGATTTAGGCCAAAGGTGTCAAGAGCCAAGGATGAATTTTGCACTGTGTGTTTGCCTGTGTGTGCGCGTGTGCAATTTGATCCTCCTTTTGACGGATATTTTGCGCCTCCCTATTGTGCCAGGAGTCCCACAGCATCGTGCCTGCCTCCAGGCCCGACTTTTCACTGAAAGTAGTTTTAAAAACTATAAATGGGGATTGCCAGCTCCATTTCCAGGAGCGAACCCCCCCCCAAAAAATTAGCATACCTTTAATTAGGGCTTGCTTTATTCAAAAACCTTTCCCGTCTCAAGTCCTTTAGCTTGCCAAAGCTCAACTTTTCTGCAGGTCACAAATAACTTGAATAGAATAGAGTTGGAAGGGACCTTGGAGGTCTTCTAATCCAGCCCTCTGCTCAAGCAGGAGACCCCATGCTATTCCAGCCAGGTGGCTGTCCAATCTCTTCTTAAAATCCTCCAGTCATGGAGCACCCACAACTTCTGGAGGCAAGCTGTTCCACCGGTTAATTGTCCTCACTGTTAGGAAGTTTCTCCTTAATTCCAGTTTGCTTCTCTCCTTGTTTAGTTTCCATCATTTCTTGTCCTGCCTTCTGGTGCTTTGGAGAATGAGTTGACCCCCCCTCTTCTTTGTGGCAGCCTCTCAAATACTGGAAGACTGCTATCATGTCCTCTTAGTCCATCTTTTCTCTAGACTAGCCAAACCCAGTTCCTACAATCGTTTTTTGTATGTTTTAGTCTCCAGGCCTTTAATCCTCTTAAAAGGCCTGGAAACTAAAACATACGAAGGACGGCTGCAGGATTTGGGCGTTGCTCTTCTCCGCACTTTTTCCAAACTTCTGGAGTTAAAGAGGATTTCGCTCAATAACTGCAGTAATTCGCTTAGCAACTCTGGCTAAAAGGTCGTAAAAGTGGACGCGATTCTCAGCCATCTTATTTAGCAACGGAAATTCTGGTCCCAGGTCAAGCACTTTTTGTATTGGTAACATTTACATCCCCAAAGAAGTGTGTAATCCCCCCCCCCAACCTGGATCCTGGATTCTCTGGTCCAGAAGTACTAGAGAACTCTGGTTAATTTAACCAAACCACCCTGACAGACGTGATTCTCTTTGTTTACCAAAGCTTTTAACACAGCACGCCAAGTTTGAGTGCAACAGGAAAGCCGCGGTTACAATTTGGAAATTAGCTACTTCTGGAATTTTCTGGAGGAGAGCCAAGAGCCTAAGGGTTGCAACAGGGGTGTGTATATTGTGAGAAGCCAGCTTTCCCTAACCTGGTGTGGCCCAGGTATGTTGGACTTCTGTTTTCCCATCACTCCCAGACTTGCTGGAAAGGCGACGGTAGCTTTGATTGTCAAGTTGCTGCCAATTAATCAATAAAGACAGAAGTTGGCCCAGCCACAAATGCTTTACGGGCGACCACTTGGCCCTGCGTTTCCCCCTTTTGCAAGACTCCACACTCATTTCGAACATACGAATATTTTATTATGCTGCGAAAAAGTGGTCAACTCCTGCTCTAAAACCACATTCCCCCCCCCCCAAAAAAAAAAATACAGGATGTTTTGTTGCCCTCCAGCCTCTCTCCCAACTGAGAAATTTCACCGTCCGGGGAACCAATCTCATTTTCACTGTTGTTGTTTTTTTTAAAATAAACTCGGGCTCGCTTCCACCACCCAGGAGAGAGACTCCTTCCATTCGCAGCCTCGCCGACTTGGGCAGAGTCCATTTTATGTTAGATTAAGAGCCTTTTCTGAGATGGGCCTTCAACTCTTTTTTTTAATCCAACCGCTTCTGGATCGTCTTCCTCTTTGCCCCTGCAAAAGCAGCCTGGCCCAGGAGGGACGCGAAACCTGGCAGAACGGCCTGGCTTTCCGATCCCCGCGTCCTCGTTTAAGGCTTCTTCTCGTCCTCCCCTGAAGGGACGGAGGGTGGCACTTGCTGCAGGGGATAATTCTTCAGATATTCAAGGAACTCTTCGGCACGCTGGTCCGCCTCCGTCTCGGGGCGCAAATAGCACCACAGGAGGATCAGGAAGACGACCAGGGTGATCAGCAAGGCCTGCCAGGCGGGCTGCCGCTGGTCGCTGCCCATGGACTGCCAGACGGTCCACCGGCGGGGGTTGGCCGGGCTCTTGGTGAAGCACAGCGGTTCCGAGCTTTCGGGCTCCTCCGGCTTTTGGGCTGGGCTGTACAGGCGCCGTGGGAGGAAGCCGAGGGACGGGGGCGGCCTGCGGAGAAAACAGAAGGAGGTTGGTGACCGCCTCCGTGCCACCTCACCAAGCCAGCCGTCTTCTCGCCTTCCAGGCAGGGTCTGCAGATTTGGGACAGGGAGTCCTTAACTTAGCGACTGATCACTCAGCGACCGATCGAAGTTACGAAGTCGGAGCGATTTACGACCCATTTTTCAGAGTTACGACAGCTGCACCGGTCCATACAGGCCCTTAGCAACCGGCTTGCCTTGATGGCCATTTGCACCATCCTGCGGTCAGGATGACCGCCACCCCCCTCCAAATCTGTAACAAGTTTTTGCCCCGTTTCTGGCGTTTATTCCTGGTTTCCCGGCAAGGAAAATGCGTTTGCTCAAACGGTTGCTGCGTTCCCTTCACGACCGTTGTAAACCAAACCGTTCCGGCTTCCAATCGGGTCCTGGGATGCCTCAAGGTACGACTGCGATGACCGATAATTGGCCATAATTCCTGGCTCAGTTACGGTCATAAATCAAGGCCTGCCGTAGCTTGCCAAGTGTCCGGCAGCGGGAACAGTGAAGTGGTCTAACGCTTGCCTGTGTAAGATAAGATTCTTTTTGCTAAGCGAACAAAAGTCCGCCATACCTCAAGCTATCAGTTTGGAAAGCTGTTTCAGTGGGCTTATTTTGGGTCACAATCCTCAGGCAGAAAGGAGATTTTTAAAAGGATTTTTTTTTTTTTTTGCATCCTGATAGTACTCATTGCGGATTGCAAAGGCCCAGGGCAAATTGGTTGCAGGATGTGGATATGGCCGGTCTAGAGAAAAGAAGGACTAGGGGGGACATGATAGCAGGATTCCAGTATTTGAGGGGCTGCCACAAAGAAGAGGGGGGTCAATTTATTTTCCAAAGCACCAGAAGGCAGGACAAGAAACAATGGATGGAAATTAATTAAGGAGAGAAGCAACCTGGAATTAAGGAGAAACTTCCTAACAGTGAAGATAATTAACCAGCGGAACTGCTTGCCTCCAGAAGTTGTGGGTGCTCCATTATTGGAGGTTTTTAAGAAGAAACTGGACAGGCACTTGCCTGGAATGGTACAGAGTCTCATGCTTGAGCAGGGGGCTGGACTAGAAGACCTCCAAGGTCCCTTCCAGCTCTATTCCGATTCTAATTCTTCTTGAATGTCCCTAACTTTAGGCAGGGTTGAGCCAGGCCCCTTCCACACCACACCACACCAGAAGCATGTTGCCCTTTAGACACAGTCACTGCAGTTTTGATACTCACTGCAGTAAAGCCTTGTGATTGGATCCCTGGATCACCGAAACAATCCGTTCCAGCTTCTCCCGCGTTACATGATCTCCAAAGAAGAAGACAAGCAACGTTTAGCTTCCCTTCCTCTGGTTTCCCCCCGTCTTTTCCCAAAGCAGTTCAGAAAAGGTCCCAATCCTGGAAAATCACCAACTGTAGAGCAGGTCGCCTTAGGCACCCCCCTGGACGAGTCACTTACCAAATGTGCTTTTCTCAATCAGTTTCCCGGTGTCTGAGAAATTGTCGGTGGCTTTGCCAAACAAGCCGCTAACGGTGTATGCCTTTGAAAAAGAAAACATCCCGATAACACACTGCGCATTGCAAAGGCAGAGGGCAAAATCTCCTCAAAGCAGAATGTCAGCCCAAGAAAAGACAAGAGAGCCGAACCTGCCGTTTTGGACAGAAATTGTTCTTGAATATAAACAAGAGTGGAAACCCCTCTCCTTTCTAGCACTGATGATGTTACCTAGTTGGGTAATGAAATGTCTTCAAGAAAAGAAGCAAGCTCAGAGAGCACTGAGGACCCCACAGCCCTCCTCCTCCTCCTCCTTTCAAACCCCCTTCCTTCTAGCACTGATGATGTTACCTAGTTGGGTAATGAAATGTTGCAGAAAACAAGCAAGCTCAGAGAGCACCGGGGACCCCACAGTCTCCTCTTCCTCCTCCTCCTCCTCCTTCAAACCCCCTCACTTCTAGCAATGATGATGTTACCTAGTTGGGTAATGAAACGTCTGCAAGAAAACCACCAGGCTCAGAGAGCACCGAGGACCCCACAGTTCTCTTCCTCTTCTCCATTCATTCTCCCTCCTCCTTCCTCTTTTCCTTCTTCCCCTCCTCCTACCTTGCAAATCCCACTCCCTTCTAGCACTGACGAGGTTACCTAGCTGGGTAATGAAACGTCTGCGAGCAAAACCCAACTCGAGAGAGCACCAAGGACCCCCAGTTCTCCTCCTCATCTCCACCAATCCCACTCCTTCTAGCACTGATGATGTTACCTAGTTGGGTAATGAAAGGTCTGCAAGAAAACCACCGGGCTCAGAGGCCACCAAGAATCCCACAGTTCGATCCTGAGCTACAGATATTCTCTTCTACAAAGTTTCTTCCAGCTCAGGAGATGAAGCTAAATTTACGTCTTCACATTCCACAGGCCTCGTGGGCTGTTTTGAGAGCCTCCCTGAGACTTAAGGGGGGTTTATTTGCAAATTGAGGATTTCCCATGTGTGCTACACCAGCTCTCCTTAAATATAAACGGAGCTTTGCATTGCAAACAAATAGCGCTGCCTGCTAAGCGCAGAAAGGGGGCAGCTTACCCTGGTAAGATGTGCGTTGTTATCTTTGAGCAGCTTGGTGCCGTGACCCACGCCGAGGACTGGGAGTAAAAAACAGAAGGCCAAAACAGATTAAAAACGTCACTATCTCCTATCAGTGAGTTTCCAGCAGCCAGATCAAAGTGGCTTTAAATTAATCTGGGCAGGAAGAATTGCCAGAACACTGGACAAAAAAAAAAAAAAAAGGATTGTTCAAAATTGTAAATCCATCATCCTAGAAAAAATTCTGGATAAGCCCCAGTTTTCAAACAGGAGAAGCTAAAAAACAACAACACAATCCAATAAAGCTGAGTTCCTAATAGGTTAACGGAAACTTTTCTAAAAGCCGAGTGAATGCAGGAGAATATTGATGCTCTGTCCAAAGATGCTTTTTTTCAAGAGGCAACTGGACTTTCTTGTTTTTCTTTGAAGACGTTCGCTTCTCCTCCAGAAGCTTCTTCAGCTCTGACTGGATGGTGGGGAAGGAAGGATTTATACTCCTTGCAGACAGCTGGTCATTTGCCTCCTTTAGAGAGAAAGTTGGGCCATAAGAAAGGCTGAGCGCCCAAGAATTGAGGCCTTTGAACTATGGGTGCTGGAGAAGACTCCTGCGAGTCCCTGGACTGCAAAGGCGATCAAACGGTCAATCCTAGAGGAGATCAACCCGACTGCTCCTTAGAAGGCAGATCCTGAGTTGAAACTCAAGTACTTTGGCCACCTAATGAGAAGGAAGGACTCACTGAGAAGAGCCTTAATGCTGGAAAGATGGAGGGCAGAGAAGAAGGGGACGACAGAGAATGAGGTGGCTGGATGGAGTCACTGAAGCAGTAGGCGTGAGCTTAAAGGAACTCCAGAAGATGGTAGAGGACAGGAAGGCCTGGAGGAACGTTGTCCATGGGGTCGCGATGGTCGGACACGACTTCCACAACTAACAACAACAGAGGCCACTTGGAGGTTTACCTGTGTCCTCAGGATCACCTGAGTGGTGCAAATGGGTGTGGAGCCTGAGAAGCTTCTTGGATGAGAAGCGACGTCTTCAAAGAAAAATAAGGAAGTCCATTGCCTCCTGAAAGCACCTTTGCGACAACCGTGACCTGGAGGACTGAGATCTCTATATTGACGCTCTGCTGATATCCCAGTTAAAAAACTGGCTAGTAATCTGCTAGTGATCAAGCCTGCCCCTCCTCCCAAGGAATTTAAGCCTAGAGTTGCTTTTACTTACCAACACTCCGGACGATTGCATTCCAGACGAGGGGCCTGCTCCAACTTTTAATTCCGTAAAAACCGGTCCCGAACTGTGAAGAAAACCAGCACGGATTTTAACAGCGGAAGGACGCTCCCATTGTACAAAGCAAACGGTGGAAATCAAAAAAATTCCCGCTGTGCAAAGCAAAAGATTACTTTTAATTATTATTTTTTAAAGAAAAATGCGACAGTGTTTTTTTTTTTTTTTTTTTTTTAAAGACGCCAGATGGCAATCCACCACGCCATTCAGCCCGGAAAAGAGGAAAGTTTTTGCCAAGAAACCTGGAAAAAGCTCCTGGCCGGGAAGTTGATTTCACACATGAAATAGTGAAATATCTTCCGACAAAAACACCAGCGGAAAAGATAAGATTTCTCCTTCGGACTGGCCACGCTCCTGATCCAGTTTTGTCTGGATCCCGATTCCTGCCAATTCTCTCACCATCTTACCTAAAGGATGGTCAGCCAGCATCGGAACCTGGCTAACTGTCAAGGTTAATTCCTTCCCGGTCTCGTCCTTTTCGGCCACGCTGGGCTAAAGCATATTTGTTGACAAGGTTCGGGTGCTTTAACGAGTTTAAGCTGGAAGCAGAAAACAAAAACAATTTTTTTCCCTCTTATCCCTTCTTCCCATCCCCTCTTGACATCTGGATTCTTCAGACCTTTCTTCTGATTCAGGCGCACAAGGATTTGCATTTGAGCCCGGGGGGGGGGGGGGGGGGGGCTGGATTAGAAAACCTCCAAGGTCCCTTCCAACTCTTGTTAAGTTTTCTGGAAACTCATCCCATTTTGCTAAATGCCTCTGGGGAAGGAAGACAAGGCTTTCCCGATAGGTTTACAGCCATCCATTCCACTCCTTTGGAGCCCTCCAGATGTTCTCAACTTCTGGGAAAAGCCGTGTTATGTATCTGAGGGGTCCTTGGTAACAACACTGATGACGTTACCTAGTTTGGGTCATGAAACGTCTGCAAGAAAACAACCAAGCTCAGAGAGCACCAAGGACCCCACAGTCCTCCTCCTCCTCCTCCTCCCTGCAAAAGTTATTCCCTTCTAGCACTGATGATGTTCCCTTCTTGGGTCATGAAATGTCTACAAAAAAACAGCCAAGCTCAGAGAGCACCAAAGATTCCACAGTCGTCGTCTTCTCGCAAACCCCACTTCCTTCTAGCCCTGATGATGTTACCTAGTTGGGTAATAAAATGTCTGCAAGAAAACCACCAAGCTCAGAGGGCACCAAGGACCCCACAGTCCTCTCTGCAAACCCAATTCCTTTAGCACTGATAACATTTTCCTAGTTGGGTCATGAAACGTCTGCAAGAAAACCACCAAGGACCCCACAGTCCTCCTCCTTCTCCTCCTCCATTCAACAGACCCCACTCCCTTCAAGCACTGCTGACGTTACTTAGTTGGGTCATGAGACCTCTGCAAGGAAACCACCAAGCTCAGAGAGCACCAAGGACCCCTTCATTTCAATCCTGACCTACAAAAAATCTCCTTTATTATGTATCTAGCCGGCTTCCTGCATAAACCAGGGTCGTTTGTGGCCCTCCAGAGCAGCCTCTCCCTTCAAAGCTAGAAAGGGTGGGTGGGTGGAGAAACTAGCTTGTGTGTGTTTGTGTGTAACAGCTGGAACGGAAATCCAGCCCCGAGGAACAGGCAGCGGTGCAAACGCGCCCTTGGAAAACTCGCTGCCGCGCTGGGAAAAAAGCGCAAAGGGGAAAAGCGGGCGAGGCGCCCGCGGGCGGCGCGCTTGCAGAATCTGCACCGGGGCGGGGGGGGGTAGGGGGTGGCAGCAGTCTCTGCCCGGGGGGGTGGGCTGAAAGGAGAAGCGGGGGGGGGGTGGAGGAGGAAGCGGCTCACCCTTTATCAGATGCAGCTTCACCGTCTCTTTGACCGTCATCCAGTGCACGCCCGGCGGTTTGTAGACCGCGAAGAGCCCTTGCAAAGCCGTGCCCGCCGCCGCCGCCCGCATGGTGTGCCCGCCCCGCCGCCGCCGCCGTCCTCGGCCGGCGCAACCGCCTCTCCGCTCCCCCTAGCGCTGCCGGGTTGAGCCCTACTGGAAATAGCGTCCCACCGGGAACACGAGCCCGCCCGAGCAGCCACCCGGCCGTCTCCGAGCCGAGAAGAGGCGCAAAGCGAAAGCGGCTGCCGCGCGCAACGGCCGCGGCGCGCCCGGGGGCCGTGCCAAGAGGGTTGCGGGGCTGCCGGGAAGACCCGGGTTGGGGTCTTTGCAAAAGGGGCTCGCTCACCCGAGGGGTGGACAACTCCAAGACACACGCACACACTGTCTCACACACACAAACACACACACCGTCCCTAGATCCAGAGGGCGGATAAGTCTGTCTGTCTCTCTCTCTCTCACACACACACACACACACACACAGTCCCTAGATCCAGAATACTCTGCGGTGCGAAGGATCGGTGTGCAACGCGTCTGGAGGTCAGTGGATCGGGCAAAAGGGGCGTTTGCGGCTCCCTCGGGGCTCCCTCCCTCTCTCTCCACCTTGCCCTTGCAGGCTGCGGAGGATGGGCTTTGGAACGCAACGGTGGGGAGCCGCCAGCCTTTCCCTCCGCCAAAGGAATACCGATCTGGTGGCCCCTCCCCAAGGCAACGTTGCTCGACCTTGCCCCCTCCCCCCTTGAAGCTGGGTGAACTTCAACTCCCAGAATCCCCCAGCCTACCGAGCGGAGGTTTCTGGGAATCGAAGTCCACCCAGCTTACAAGGGTCCAAGGTTAAGCGCTGCTCTCGTAGACTTTGCGTCTGCCTCTGCGCGTTCACATAGGGGAGTAATGTTAAAATGCTGGTTACTTTCACCGCATCCGCTTTGCAGGAGAAACAATTTTTCCAGCTGAATGCAACAGTTGGAGGGGTGATGGTGGGGAGTCTGGGGTCCTATATGCGTATCTCCCCTCCCCTTTCTCCCTTTTGCCCCGCGGAGAATTACGCCGCTTCCCCCCCCCTCCCAACCCGCAGCAATTTTCCAAGATTCGTTTTTAAAATCCCAGCAAAATCCTCTTCCTCGCTTTGCAGATGCTGCTTGTTCTTTGGAGCCGGCCGCTAGAGGGCGCTCTTCGCTTTCTCTTTTGCTCTGACGCGAGACTTCTGACCAGAAGGTGGCGCTGTAGCACCGCTTCCAAACCTGGAAGCGTATAATAAAATAATAATAATAATAATAATAATAATAATAATAATAATAATAATAATAATAATAATAATAATAATAATAATAATAAATAATAAATAATAAATAAAATAATAATAATAATAATAATAAAGTTGGAAGGGACCTTGGAGGTCATCTAGTCCAACCCCCTGCTCAGGCAGGAAACCCTATACCATTTCGGACAAATGGCTGTCCAGTCTCTTATCCCGTCCTTTGCTTGCAATGCCTTTGATAGTCTCCAGGGCTACCTTCCCTGCTCTGAAAAATGCACTTTTTTATATTAAAAAAAAAACACCCTCTTTTTTGCAGAGTTTTGCCTCGTGGAGGAAGATCCCAACCATGCACAGATTGCTGTCCAGTCGTGCTCTGAAATTCCTGCCTTGGATAGGGAACGTGGGAAATGTTTTGGAGTCCTCCTTGCTTACAGGCAAGTCTTCCGTCTGGTCCAGGTCTCGTTCCCAAACTTTCCTCACTTTCTGATATCTGCTTTTTTTTAAATAGTAAATTTACCTGCCCCTCACCTTGCAGTAGCGCAATTTGTAATGCTCTTTTGCTGTAGGTAGAGAACGGATCGTGTTTTACATGCATTCTCACCAAGACTCTTAACATCAGCAGCGGTGCATTTTAATTCAGTTTAATTTTAACGACATGATAGCGGTATTCCAGTATTTGAGGGGCTGCCACAAAGAAGGGGGGGGGTCAAATTATTCTCCAAAGCGTCAGAAGGCAGGCGAAAGAACAATGGATGGAAGCTAATCAAGGAGAGAAGCAACTTGGAATTAAGGAGAAATTTCGTGACAGTGAGGACAATTAACCAGTGGAACAGCTTGCCTTCAGAAGTTGTGGGTGCTCCATCACTGGAGGTTTTTAAGAAGAGACTGGACAGTCATTTATCTGGAATGGCATAGAGCAGAGGTCCCCAGCCTTTTGGGCTCCAGGGACCGCTTCCATGGAGAGAGGTTTTTCCACAGACTGGAGGGTGCGTGGTTTTGTGTGCTGCCTGCATCCCACGGATGGGGCTTTGCTTGTTTGTGCAGACCGGATGCTGGCATGTCGCTGCCCAGTACCGGTCCATGGACCGGGGGTTGGGGACCCCTGGTCTAGGGTCTCCTGCTTGAGCAGAGGATTGGACTAGAAGACCTCCAAGGTCCCTTCCAGCTCTCTTCTATTCTAATTCAGGAAACCTGCACAGCACCCGACTCTCAATGGCTCTGGGCAGCTCACCACAATCCTAAAAAGACATGGCAATAAAATCAATAAAGCATCAAAGACATTTTCTGCTCCTCTCAAGGCTGTGATGAGGCTATCTGGTGAGGAAGGAATGATTCTTTCCGGTGACAATCTTTCCTCAAATCCCTGAACGGAGGAGAACAAGCGAAGGCTTAATTGGGTTAGGGAGGAATTTAATTCCCGATTAAATCCAGGCATGTTTGCAATGTTGAAACATAACTTGGGTGGAGACAGATCTGAAGAGAGAAAGAGGTCAAAAAATGGAGGCGTCCTTTCTCCGATTGTGTAGTAGGGAACTATGCACAGAGGTCTGGTACAACGTCAGTCGCACATAAATTCAAGCTCATCCCCCGGAATTTGTGAAATTGTACGTTTTGAAAGGGACACTAGTATACAAGTGTTTATCAAAGCGTCTACATCAAGCGTGGCCCCTTTAAAATAGGTGGACTTCAACTCCCAGAATTCCCCAGCCAGCGTGGACCTCTGGGAGCGGTCCAGACCTCTTAAAGTGGCCGGGATTGAGAAACACTGATTAAGCCCCAGCCAAAAGCTAGATCAGCGTTTCTGTTTCTAGGTGGACTTCAGCTCCCAGAATTCCCCAGCCAGCGTGGAATTCTGGGAGTTGAAGTCCACGGATCTTAAAAGTATGCCTTGCTTGCATACAGGATATCGGTAATAATAATCAGGTCACCCAGGGGGGAAAAACTGAATGTATTAAATGCTGCTTGTGTTTTGACTACATTCCAGGGTTTTGGAAAGTTAGAAAAAAACAAAACAAAGTCTTGGAATATTTCTGATTCTCTAACTTTCACCCTTTGTCTTACGTGCAGGACGACCAATTAGCCACTCCAGCCCCCTCGCAGCTTTCCTGAGCCCCCTGGAAGAAGCAAGCCATTTCCCCCTCTATCCGAACCACATCCCCACCAGCCTCTTGCAAAAATGCTTGTTGACAGCCGGCTCGGCCTTCATGTCGCTCTACAACCCCTATCGCCACGGTGAGCTGGGTGTTGTGGTGTTGTGGGAAACGGCGAAGACCCCCCTCGGCTATCTGCCCTGACGGTCTGCAGCCTGGTCTAGTTGTGTTGCAAATTCCGTACAGAGTGTCCCCCCTCCATTTAATGACCACAATTTCTAACGCTAAGCAAGAGAGTTAAGCGAGTCGCGCCCGGTTTGTACGACCTTTCTAGCCACAATTGCTAAGCAAAATCGCTGCAGTTGTTAAACGGATCATGTGGTCGTTCAGTCAAGGACAATCTGTAATTGTATCCCAGTCTCACGTAACTGGTTAGGTGCACAACGGGGAACGTCTGTGCTGTACAAACACACCCGTCCTCAGGGTTACTGGGTCAGGAGAAGAAATCTAATACTATTAGATGTATGAGCCCTGGTGGCCCAATGGTTAGAATGCAGCATTGCAGGCTGACTCTGCCCACTGGCAGCAGTTCGATCCCGACCGGCTCAAGGTTGAGTCAGGCTTCTATCCTTCCGAGGTCGGTAAAATGAGGACCCAGATGGTTGGGGCAATAGGCTGACTCTATAAACTGCTTAGAGAGGGCTGTAAAGCATTGTGAAGCAATATATAAATCTATCATCTATCATTATCTATCATGTATCTATCTATCTATCTATCTATCTATCTATCTATCTATCTATCTATCTATCTATCTATCTCCATCCATCTATCTATCTATCTATCTATCTATCTATCTATCTATCTATCTATCTATCTATCTATCTATCTATCTATCTATCTATCTATCTATCTATCTGTGTCTATCTATCTCTGTGTCTATCTGTCCGTCTGTCCGTCTATCTATCTATCTATCTATCTATCTATCTATCTATCTATCTATCTATCTATCTATCTATCTATCTATCTATCTATCTATCTATCTATCTATCTATCTATCTATATATCATCTATCTATCTATGTATCTTATCTCTATATCTATCTATCTATCTATCTATCTATCTATCTATCTATCTATCATCTATCTATCTATGTATCTTATCTCTATATCTATCTATCTATCTATCTATCTAGCTATCTAGCTAGCTATCTAGCTATCTATCTATCTATCTATCTATCTATCTATCTATCTATCTATCTATCTATATATATATCATCTATCTATCTATGTATCTTATCTCTATATCTATCTATCTATCTATCTATCTATCTATCTATCTATCTATCTATCATCTATCTATCTATGTATCTTATCTCTATATCTATCTATCTATCTATCTATCTATCTATCTATCTATCTATCTATCTATCTATCTATCATCTATCTATCTATGTATCTTATCTCTATATCTATCTATCTATCTATCTATCTAGCTATCTAGCTAGCTATCTAGCTATCTAGCTATCTAGCTATCTAGCTATCTAGCTATCTAGCTATCTATCTCTCTGTCCGTCCATCTATCTATCTGTCTGTCTGTCTGTCTGTCTGTCTGTCTGTCTGTCAGAGAGGGCTTTAAAGCACTGTGAAGCGGTATATAAGTCCAACTGCTACGGCCATTGCTATTACGGCTGCGTTGTATCACTCCCTCTCCTTTTTCTTTCCTTCTTCCCTCCTCCTTCCAGATATGGTAGCTGTTCTGGGAGAGACAACGGGTTCAATAGCTTTAAAGAATCTCTGGGAACAGATGAAGAATGACCCGGAAGGAAGGCAGGTCCTCCAGTAAGTGAATCTCTTTCTTTTAGCCTGCAGCCCAGACAGACGGGATGATTTTTGAGGAGATAAATCTAAAAAACTCTTCTGTGAATTAGTCAATAAATACACTTTCACTGCAGAACTTACAGCAGTTCATTTAGTGACCGTGTAAAGTTACAACGGCACTGAAGAAAAGTGACCTAACGACCGTTGCAGCGTCCCCCGTGGTCACATGATCAAAATTCAGACGCTGGGCCACTGACTCGTATTTATGACGGTTGCAGCGTCCCGGAGTCACACGATCCCCTTTGGCGACCTTCTGAAAGGCAAAGTCAACGGGGGAACCAAGATTCATTTAACAACCGTGTTGCCAACTTAACAACTGCAGTGATTGACTTAACAACTGTGGCGAGAACGGCCATCAAATGGGGCAACACTCACTTAAAAAAAAACCTGTCAATTAGAACAGAAATGTCGGGTTCCGTCGTAACTTGAGGACTACCTGTACTCTTAACACCGTTGGGGCCCAAAAGCTGAGAAGTTTGTTTATATTTTTATTGAAAGCTGTGTAGGTTAGAAACCAGCCCAGTTGGAAGTCTACTCTACCACGACCAAGGCTTGGCCTAGGGCAGGGGTAGGCAACCTTGGCTCTTTTCTGACTCGTGGACTTCAACTCCCAGAATTCCTGAGCCAGCCATGCTGAGGGGAAAGGGAGAGGTTTCCAAGCTGAGCCATGCTGGCTCAGGAATTCTGGGAGTTGAAGTCCACCAGTCATGAGGGGGCCATAGTTCCCCCACGCTGGCTCAGGAATTCTGGGAGTTGAAGTCCACGAGTCATGAGGGGGCCATAGTTCCCCCACGCTGGCTCAGGAATTCTGGGAGTTGCACGTCCACAAGTCATAAAAGAGCCAAGGTTGCCTACCCCTGGTCTAGTGGTACTGGTGAGCTTGGCACCTTGTGCTTAACCAGCATTCGTTGAAAAAGCCCCCATAAAGAGATGAATCTTGGTTTACGAGTGGCCCTAGTTAAGTCTCCAGATCCCACAAAACCAAGGGAAGTTGAGATTCAGCTGGATTGGGGCCAGCGGACCTCACCTCCATTGGACCGAACGAATCCCTAAAAGAGAGACCCACCCTGGATCCGGTGGGCACTTCCACGAGCTGAGCTGCTGCCTGCAATTCCATTGTTTTCCTTCGCAGAGAGCGGCCTCGGATCCGACTTTCCACCCTGGATGTAGCTGGACTTCGGGGGCTTCCCGACGGGACCTTCGGCCGAGAATACATTCGCTTCCTGGATGATAATGTGCGTACTGCCGCAGCTCGGCTTCCAAAGAGGCATTGTGAATTTCTGTTTCCGTTCGAAAAGCAAAACTTTGGTGCCCTTTCAGCTTGGTTGTTCTCCTTGCAGACGTTTCATTCGCCAAACTAGGGAACATCATCAGTGCTAGAAGGGAGTGTGGGATATGGAGAGGAGGAGGAGGACTGTGGGGTTGTTTTCTTGCAGACATTTCATGACCCAACTAGGGAACATCATCAGTGGTAGAAGGGAGTGGAGTTTGCAGAGAGGAGGAGGAGGAGGAGGAGGAGGAGGAGGGGTGAAGAAGAAATTACAATAAAATCAGTCAAAGAATCATACTGGGGCGGCTGGCGTTTGCACATAGCTAGGGCCTTCCCTATCTAGGAAATTAATATTGGCTTCCCTTTTTTTTTTTTAAAATTCCTGACGGGCAGCGGGTGTCTCCAGACACAAGGATGCCAGCCCGCTTCATAGATGACGAAGACCTGGCCTACGTCATCCAGCGCTACCGGGAAGTCCACGACCTGCTACACACCCTTCTCGGCATGCCCACCAACATGCTTGGTGAGTGTCTTTAACGGCCAGCGGTACGTCTTGGGGGGGGTCTCCACGCCATGATTAGGGGGATTGGGGAGGCCTGAGTCCCAGAGCCCAAGAGGCAGAGGCTGAGAAGGAGCACCATTCCTGGCTGAGACCGATGTTTCTCCAAAAGGGAGAATGCGTTCAGGTTGAGGGCTTGATCAAAATGCTGAGTTTAGGGGTGGTTTTTCCTTTGCCCAAGGAGGAAGGGGTTGTGTTGTGTCACTGCTCTGGGAATGTCAGTAGCCCACCCTTTAAATACATGTGACGCCCTGCTTTTCCCAATTCTTATCAAAATCTTTGGATCCTCACGTTGCTTTCTCTTCCCTTTTCCTTTCCTTAACTTCCCTTCCCTTCTTCTCATTTCCAACTCCTTGCTTCCTTCTTTTTGCTTCTTCCTTTCCTTTCCTTATTCATCCTTTCTCCTTTTTCTTCTTCCTTTCCTTTCTCTCATTTCCAACTCCTTTCTTTCTTTCTTTCGTTTTCTTTTTTCTTCTTCCTTTCCTTCCTCTCATTTTCAACTCCTTCCTTTCTTCCTTTCTTTTTCTTTTTTCTTCTTCCTTTCCTTTCCTTTCCTTCCATTTCCTTTCCTTTCCTTCTTTTCTTTCCCTTCCCTTCCCCTCCTTTCTTTTCCTTTCCTTTCCTTTCCTCTTCTTTCCCTTCCCTTCACCTGTCCTTTCCCTTCCTTTCCCTTCCCTCCCCTCCTCCTCCGCTTCATTTTTTCTTGAAACATCCGGCTGTCAGGCCGCACTCAACAGGTGACTTAATAACCCTAATTCCTGTGAAAGGATTTATCTTTCTAATTGCTCTATAACCACTGGAGCCGTTCACCCTTCCCTTTGAAAAAACTGCTGATGGACCACAGATAATCTTGGCTGAGGGTGTTGAAATTCGGACCCAGCCACCTTCGGCCTAGTTTCGGGCTGTGCCCAGAGTTATGATTCACTGGGAAGCCTCCATGTTGTTTCTCCAAATGGTTTTGAGCAATCCGTGCTGGGTCTGAAGCAAGCCGAGAGGATGAATCACCCCTGGTCGGCCTGGTAGCAGCAGCCTGGCTGAGGGACTCTGACAGGCTTTATTTTTAGATCCGTGGGGGCTGAGATCTTTTGACCTTCCACACACAATTCCCTTCCTCTTTTCACGTCAGGTTGGCATGTTCTCTGACCCCCATTTCGTTCCTCCCCGTCAGGAAGATTCAACCCCTTATAAGATCCTCTAGTCTAGGGCTCCCGTTTGCTATCTCGGTTTAAGCGTCCCTCCTTTGGCCTGTGGGCTGCTAACCAGGTTTCACGGAGAAAGAGTCCTGGAGAAATGGAGTCCATTGGCCGCTCCCGGTGGCCCCAGCCAAAATGATGACCAAAGAGATGGTTGACTTGACGTTCACCAACCTTTGGAGGCCCAAACTGGGAAGCCGGCGGCCTTCTCGCCTTCTGGATTTCAATCAATACTCCAAGGTTGCAAAAGTTGTACTTATTCACTGCTCACCTCACACAATTCTTTTGAGACTTGGAAGACAGAGGGAGAAGCCTGTCCCACTGAAACCCAAATTTATACCACTCTCCTGAAGCTTACCAGAAGTGTCCTTACTGAATATGGGTCCTTCAAGGTAGGCTAGGTCAGGAAACAAGACTGCAGAAGAGATCATCCAGGTAGTTCTTTACCTACGGCCACAATTGAGCCCAAACTTTTATGTTGCTAAGCGAGAAATTTGTTCAGGGAGTCTCACCCCTTTTTACGACCTTCCTTGCCGTACTTGTTAAGTCAATCACTGCAGTGAAGTTAGTAACCCGGTTGTTAAGTGACTTTGCTTGTCAGAAGGTCACCAAAGGGGATCAGGTGACTCCGGGACACTGTGACGGTCATAAATGTGAGTCAGTTGTCAAGCATCCGAATGTAAATTACGTAAGGTCGTAAGTGTGAAAAAAAACTGTCATAAGTCACTTTTTTCAGTGCCGTTGTAACTTCGGAGAGTCACTAAATGAACTGTTGTAAGTCAAGGACAACATCTTCCTGACAGTGAGAACAATTAACCAGTGGAACAACCTGCCTCTAGAAACTGTGAATCCTCCAACACTGGAAGTTTTTAAGAAGAGACTGGACAGCCATTTGTCTGAAATGGTTTATAGGGTTTCCTGCCTGAGCAGGGGGTTGGACTAGAAGACCTCCAAGGTCCCTTCCAACTTTATTATTATTATTATTATTATTATTATTATTATTATTATTATTATTATTATTATTATTATTATTATTATTATTGTTGTTGTTGTTGTTGTTGTTGTTGTTGTTGTTGTTGTTGTTGTTGTTGTTGTTATTATTATTATTGTTGTTGTTATTATTATATTATTATTATTATTATATTATTATTCTTATTATCATCATCTCTCCTTTGCCAATCCAGGCCCTAGAACCCAAATCTCAAAAGCATTTTGTCTGCTTCTCATCCCCAAAAGAGATAAGGCAAAGATTTCAAGTTTTTTTCTAATGTTTTCTTCCTGTGCTGGGTATAAACCACGTTTCTCTAACTGGCGTTCCATCGTTCATTTCGAGGCAGAGGAACTGATTTTCTTGCTTCCCTGATACTCTTTCTTAGGCGAAGTGGTGGTCAAGTGGTTTGAGGCTGTCCAGACCGGTCTGCCCATGTGCATTCTGGGAGCTCTCTTTGGTCCTTTACGTTTAAATACCCGGTAAGTCGAGGATTTTATAAATGCAAACTTGCTGGCCCACATACCTCCCAATTGAAATCACGGCCTTGATACCTCTTGATGCATACAACACTTGCACTAGGGAGCTTGGGCGAAACTTTTATCCTTGACTGATCGATCGATTTGCTAATTACACCTTCAAAATTATTGCCTTGCCCTTTTCAAGGTGGCAGCAGCTTTCGTAACTTCTAATTATCGGTTTTGGCTTAATCTTAAAAAAAAAAAATCCGAGAGGATTACAGGTTGCCCAAAAGATGGGATTTGCAAAAGTCTTAACAAAGATCTTGTTTTGTGTCAAAAAGCATCCTGGATAAAGCATGTCCCAAATATATTAGGAAGTCTGGTCTCTTGGCCTTGACGTTTTCTCTTGGAGTTTCTGCAGCTGTATGTATGATTCATGCAAAAAAGCATCAGCATTAATCATGCACGGCTTTGTAGCCAGGTAAAAACCACTTGCAAGATCGTAGCAGCTATGAAATCCAGGGGAAAAGTCAGTTAAACAGGAAATAATATTGTTTGAGCAGTTTGTCTGATTTTTAAACTAGCCTGCCCTAAAAACAATCTGGGGAAATAGACTAGACTAGACAAATGCAACCTTTTTCTGATGCCTAAATTTTAATACAGGACTCGGTTAAAACCGCTGGGATTAAATTGGATTAAACAGGTCACCACCTGTTAAGAAGATTTTATATAGGTCGGCTTCTCCAGGAGCGAAGACCTTTGAGTCTAAAATGTAGCGGTTGTAAAAAAAAAAAAAGTAAAATAAATAAATAATTTCCCCCCATTTTTATTTCCCTTCCTTTCCTCAGAAAGTGGCAGCTTCTGACCGCGGAGCTTATCCCGTGGGCCGTTCAGAGCGGACAAAACGCCACCTGCATCTTGAATTTTTATTACGAGAAGCGTTGGGAGCAATCGGTGGAGTCTCTTCGCCGTGAAATTGGCATTTTGCCGTCTCCGGGGATTCATTTTTGAGCTTCCGCGGCTGAAACAGGAGGAACACCTGATGGGAGGCCGGCCCTTTTCAGGAAGCCACGGAATTGAATTCTGGATATTAAATCCTCTGGCCAAGCCTAGGGTGTTTTGGGGCCCCCTCTTCCTTCATCAGTGGACGTCCCCAGCTTTTTCTTCGGCCTGGACTGTCAAAAGAAAGTTTAAAAGAGGAGAAAAACAAAAGCATCGCGACGAAAGCCAGAAATATGGAAACCTTGACAATAGAAATGGAGAAAATATTGACGGTCCCAAGGCAGGAAAGACTGAAGGATGAAAACAAGCTACCGGAATTAATATCTCGGCTCCTAAGATACGTAGACTTGTCGTTTTATGGGGGAGTTTTCACAAGCCAAACTGGAACAATGTCTTAGCGCATTCATTCTCACAAACACCCTTTGTGGGTTTGGATCGGAGAGTCCCTCAACTTGGTCTAGGATGCTCTTCAAAGCCTCGCCTGAATCTTTTCCAGAATCTTTTCATCTTTTCCTGCTGCTCAAACCCCCGTGAAGATGATTATTTTTGGATGCCCAGCCTAGGAAAGGACAGGAGACAATCTCATTTCTGCCTTGAGTTGTTTACAAGAATTCCCCTCTATAAAGCAGATCGAATGCCAGTGATAAATTGGGTTGCACAACTACAAATATTTGCCACTCTTGCAAACAAACACTTGTGTTACAGGGCAGGTACAAATATGCAGAACTAATCACTTACTTCTGAACTGGGGCGTAAGTTCTGTTTATATTCTCAATAGGGTGGTGATATTTTGCAGATTTTATCTTCTGTTCCAGGGCTTCTGGGTTCCTTAAGATACCCAGTATCCCAAACCTTCTTCTTAAATATCTTTATACGTGGTTTCTCATTCCAGTTTTTCAATAAAGTTTGCAAAATGATTTCTGCTGCAACTCTCGGTTCTGCTTCTTTTGGAAAGAGCAGAGTCACAGATTTCTGTGTTTGCAAACTATGGTTTATACCAGGGGTAGGCAACCTTGGCTCTTTTATGACTCGTGGACTTCAACTCCCAGAATTCCTGAGCCAGCCATGCTGAGGGGAAAGGGAGAGGTTTCCAAGCTGAGCCATGCTGGCTCAGGAATTCTGGGACTTGAAGTTCACGAGTCATAAAAGAGCTAAGGTTGCCTACCCCTGGTTTATACAATGCATGGTTCACACAACCTGCTTAAAGCCAAAAACATGGCTTGCTTGTTGTGAATCGAGCCATTGCTGCTGGTTCAACAAACTAAGGTTTAATAAATATCAGGCTAGTCTCTGCGAGCACAGTTTCGTTGTGAATGATCTGGTTATCAATGGCTGTTCACGGGAAGCCTTTTTTTATGGACACCAAAGATGGTCAAAATTCAAACACGGTTGCTTAAACACGAGTTCAAAGCCAGCCACCACAGCTTGGAATCCTTGCTGTACGATTTAATAACGCATCTTTTTAAAAAAGAAACAGGTAGCAGTTCCAGGGCTTTGACAACGAAAAAGAAATTAAGGGATCTCGGAGTCTTAGTGGACCATCACTTAGATATGAGCCAGCCGTGTGCTGCAGCTGCCAAAAAAGCCAACACAGTCCTAGGCTGCATTAACAGAGGGACAGAATCAAGATCACGTGAAGTGTTAATACCACTTTACAAGGCCTTGGTAAGGCCACACTTGGAATACGGCATCCAGTTTTGGTCGCCACGATGTTAAAAAGATGTTGAGACTCTACAAAGAGTGCAGAGAAGAGCAACAAAGATGATTAGGGGACTGGAGGCTAAAACATATAAGGAATGGTTGCTGGAATTGGGTATGTCTAGTTTAATGAAGAGAAGGACCAGGGGTGACATGATAGCAGTCTTCCAATATCTCAGGGGCTGCCCCAAAGAAGAGGGAGTCAAGCTATTCTCCAAAGCGCCGGAAGGCAGGACAAGAAGCAACGGATGGAAACTAACCAAGGAGAGAAGCAACCTAGAACTAAGGAGAAACTTCCTGACAGTTACAACAATTAACCAGTGGAACAACCTGCCTCCAGAAGCGGTGAATGCTCCAACACTGGAGGTTTTTAAGAAGAGACTGGACAGCCATTTGTCCGTAATGGTATAGGGTTTCCTGCCTGAGCAGGGGGTTGGACTAGAAGACCTCCAAGGTCCCTTCCAACTTTATTATTATTATTATTAAGAATTTAGGATACTGCAGCCTGCAAACCCAGTTCCGAGGATACCCTAATTTTGCTGTTACTGGTGTAAAAATGACCGAGATGGTTTTAAGAGGGATGAAAAGCTGAAAGCTGAGCCCTTTTGAAACACAGATAGTCGTTGAGTTACGACTACAGCTGAGTCCCAAATTTATGTTGCTAAGTGAAACATTGGTTAAATGAGCTTTGCCACATTTCACGACGTCTTGTGAAGTGAATCAATGCTAGTTGTTAAATTAGTAACGTCGTTCAGTGGATCTGGCACACACACTGGGGTTTATTCAGCAAACCGTGTTTAAACCAACCTTGGCTTCAAGGGACAACGACAACTTTATAGCGATATTTTGGTGATTGCGAGCGAAGCACGTTTTTCCTCAGGAGAATGAATAGAGCGTTAGGTATTCCAGTCAGGAAGGAATCTATTATATACTCGTAGCTTAGGTAAGGTTAAAAAAAAAAAAAAAACTATGCGAAATACCTGTACATAAAGCCATAATTACACAGAGGTAGTAGGCTGGTAGCGATGAAACAATTTCCTCTCCCTTATAGTAGTGTAGCGTGTCTCCGTTGCGTCTCTGTGGAAAGCAAGATTTGAAGACTTAAAAATTTTCTTCAATTACAGGAAGTCCCCGACTTACACCCGCCCCCCAGTGTTGGTTGATAAGCGAAACCTCTGTTAAGTGAATTTTGCCCCCTCTTACGACCCGTTGTTAGAAAACACGGTTTTTAAGTGAACCTGGCTCCCCGCCGCTGCTTGTCGGAAGGTTGCAAAAGGGGATCGTGTGAGCCCGTGACGCTGCGGCCGTCATAACTCTGAGCCACTTGCCAAGCGTCTGGATTTTGATCCCGTGACCAAAAGGGTGACAAAACAGTCCTGAGTCTTTTTCGGTGCCGTTGTCGCATTGAACGGTCACTAAACGAACGGATGTAAGTCGGGGAAAGCAAGATTTGAAAGTCTTAAAACTTGTTTCAATTATTTGGTTTATTCTGAAGCCAACCAGCGTGAAGGATAAGCACCTTGATGCCTTCTTGTTCACCATGCCAGCTGCCACGCAAGTTGGCTGCTCTCCCCCCCCCCCAATAAATCTGGAAGGGATCTTGGAGGTCTTCTAGTCCAGCCCCCTGCTCAATGCCCGTCCGATTTTCTCTTTTTTTCCTCTTCTTCGGGGGTCTTCTCCCCCCTCGTCCGACATCCTAAACCCGCCCGTGTCTCCCCCCTCACTTGGGGTCCCTGCTCGCGCCGTGGATGCGCGCATCCCGAAGGCTTTTTTTGCGCTCGCGTTGGCGCTTCCAGCCGTGCGCCCGCGTGCGCCCGGCTGGCGCAGAGCAACCCTGCACATCTTTCCTTGTTTTCTTGGCTGGGGGGGGGAGAGCAGCGCAACGGAGGAATAGCACAGCACAGTATAGAATGACAGAGTTGGAAGGGACCTTGGAGGTCTTCTAGTCCAACCCCCTGCTCAAGCAGGAAACCCCATAACATTTCAGACAAATAGTTGTCCAAAGGGAGGAAGGGGAACGAAGCAAAGAAAGGGGGGGGGGGGCAGAAGGACCTTCACTTCCCTCCTCCTCCCTCCCTCCCTCCCTCTCTCTCTCTCTCTCTCTCGCCTCCGTCCCGGGAGAAAGCGTGCAACCCGCCGAAGGAAACTTTTCCAAAAGTTTATTTATTTTTTCTTTCTCTTCTTTTCCCTTCCTGCCGTAACTTTCCAAAAGCGATTCTTTTCCTCGCTTATTTTAGTTGCAAAAAAATAAAACAGCAACAAAAAAAAAAAAAATGCGACTCTGGTGGGACTCGAACCCACAACCTTTGAATGACTCCGTCCCGTCATTTAGATCTAGAAGTCCAATGCGCTATCCATTGCGCCACAGAGCCCCACGCGCTCTCGCAGCGCAGCCTGCGCGCCCTCTGCTCCGGACTCCCCCCCCAAAGCGGCGGCCCATAAGCCCCGGCGGAGCTGTTGTCCCCCCCACCCACCCCTTCTCTTTGCATTGAGAGGGGAACCCGGAGTTGCCTCCGTGGGGAGCGCTGGGGTCCAGGGAGCAGCGCCGCCCCCCCGCCCCTTTCCTTTTGCAGAAGGAGAGCCCCCCCCGCCTTCCCTTCTCTTGCTTACGCGTGCACGGGTGTAAAAAGGGGGGGGTCGCTTCGTTTCTTGGCCCAGGGGGGTTTCCCTGCAAATGGTCCCGGGGTGCCGGGACGATCCAGAATTGCACGGAGGGAGGGGGGGAGAAAAACCCAAAGACCCCCCCCGCCCTCCCTTCCCTTGCTTTCGCCTGCACACTTTGTGCGTCGTGTGCACGGGGGTTGCACGGGTGTAAAAGGCAGGGAGGGGGGTCGCTTCGTTTCTTGGTGCAGGGGGCTCTTCCTGCAAATGGTCCCGGGGTGCCGGGACGATCCAGAATTGCACGGAGGGAGGGGGGGAGAAAAACCCAAAGACCCTTCCCGCCCTCCCTTCCCTTGCTTTCGCGTGCACGCTTTGTGCGTTGTGTGCACGGGTGCAAAGCCGTGGGCGGGGGGGGAGGGTCTTTGGAGTGTTCCCCCCCCCCACTCTCCGTGCAATTCTGGATCGCCCCGCCACTCCGGGACCGTTTGCAAGGCTGGGTGAAGAAACGAAGCTATGCCCCAGCTTTATACTCCCCTCCCTCCCGTGGCTGGGAAGGCGGGAGGAACTCCAACTCCCGCCGTGCCTTGCGGGAGGAGGGCCGAGGGCGCCCCCTGGAGGGTCCTCTGGGCGCTGCAGCGCAAGAGCCGGAGCAGCTTCTAAATCTGGCATCACTTCGGAGGCTGCTTCGGAATTACGCCTCCTCCTGCCCTTCGCATGGGGGAAGGCTGGGCCAGGCAGGTGCAAGCCGGGACGGGAAGGAAAGGCCGGTGGCTCAGCAGATTTGGGCTTTGCCGGGAGGAGGAGGAAGAGGAAGAAGAGCCCGATCCTTGCGCTTGGGGACTGCCTCGCAGGGGCTGGATCGGAGCAAGCAGCGCCTTCGCCTCCAAAGGGATGCGGGGAGACTGGCCGCAGGTGGGTGGCGGGGCGCGCCGAGGGGGTCCCCGCTGCGAGGAGGGGGGGCTGGCGGTGGGGGAACAAAAGGGGGTGATCCCCCCTCCACGTCTCCCCCCCCATGCCATCCATCCTCTCTCCCTTCCGCTCCCTTCCAATTAAATAAGAGCTATTGGGGAGGGGGAGGTGAAGAGAAGAGGACCCCCCCACACACACACCCTCTTTGGGATGGGGGGGATCAGGTAGTCTTGGGTCAAGCCCTTGGCCTTCCAGCCTGGTTCTTCACTCCAAAGGACTCTTCCTGCACTCCCCATCAGTCCCCCCTCCTTCCCAATGTGGGCTGGGGGGGGGGTAGCCCAGACCCAGCGGGGGACAAGTGAACAATGCACCCCCCCTCCCTTCCCAGGCATTGCAGCAAAATCCTTGCCCATCCAGAAGTAACCCCCCCTCCCGCTGGGATGACTAGGGGGGGGGTCTCCCAAACAGAGGGGGTATCCATGGTGCATATGAGCTGTTGTCCCCCCCACCCCACCCCCGTGTGCCTGTTTGCATACTAATGCAATAGGCAAAGAGTGTGTTTGTGGGTCTCTTGTGTGTGTGTGTGTTGATCACGCTCTGCCGAAGCGCCTGGCCTGTGTTGATCTGTTGCCGACAAATTAGAGTATTGGGGAAAGGAAGGAGAAGGGGACAAATAAGGATGAGAAAACGGGGACCCTTCCCCGATGGATTTTAAATCATCTTTAAAGCCCCAGTGCATCAAAGGTGATGAGACGGCTGGAAGAGGCTACGAGGCTCCTGTCCACCCCTGCAGTAAAAAAAAAAAAAATGCGGGGTGAGATTGCAAAATAAGGATAGCCTGGACTACAAAGCCCATCGCCTTCCAGCCAGTCTGCTGGGAACCAGCCTCCTGGGTAGGGAGAGGTCGATATATATATATATATGCTCGTGGTTATACAATATTTGCGCTGATTTAGTCAGCTTCGGGGCCTTACTTAGAACATAGAATAACAGGGTTGGAAGGGATCCCCCGGAGGTCAGCTAGTCCAACCCCCTTGCTAAAGCATTCCGGATAAATGGCTGTCCAGTTTCTTCTTGAAAAACTCCAGTGACTTAAAACGGGCATTTCCCTCCCCCCCCCACACACACAGGCAACAATCTCTTTAAACAAATAATAATTGGCACGGGGCAAAGAGTGGGAAGCTCTTAGCCAATACGTTTCATTAGTTCAAATCACGTTTTGCAAGTTTTCTGAGCGATTCAAAGCCTCTTCTTCGTGCTTCTGATTTCCGCCTGTTGGAAGCTGAAACTTCCTTTGGCTTTTTGCAAGGTCTCAAGAGAGGAATTTAGCTGGGTTTTCTTCCTCCTTATCTGGCGACGTGATGACAAGCAAAATGGTAATAAGTCAGAAGCCTCTTGAGATTCCAGAAGGTTTCGGGGTGAATCCGTGGATAAGTCAAAATTATTTTTGACATCGGGGAAAGGCTAAAACGTTCGGATTCCATCTGAATCTTGATAAAGCCTGACTCTGCCTTGTGGCATTTCAAAAGCCTATTTGTGTGATGAGTTGAAGGCCCATTGTGTACGGGGAAAACGGGCAAGTTGAGTGAATTCTGAAAACTTCAGTTCCGCTAAAGGGGTTAGGAAGTTGTGTGAACCGCAGCTGATAGTAGAACGGTGACCCCGGAGGTAGGATGGGGAGAAGGAAGAGAAATGAATTATGCTGGTTGCCATTTGTAAAAGATAATGCATTATTAAGGACAACAACGCTCCATAACTTTAAAAAGGGGAGATCCGCAAACCTTGCAGAATTTAGAGTCAGAAAACCCAGTTTTATTGCCGCAGTTGTAGGCACGAAGATGGAAGAGGGGGCAAACGGGATAGGAGGAGAAATGTTTTAAAATTAGTTTCCAGCAGGGAAGATTCACCTGGATGCCCTTGGTTGGCTCCATGGGAGAAACAAGGTGTTGTTGTGCCATCCGAGTCGGTAGAGGCGAGGTTGGCAAGATGTGCAAAGGGCATAATTTTCTGCTTAGCCAAGTAAGGAACTTTATAGAGGGCCACGGGGGGTGGGGGGTAAGATTGCCCAAGAGCGAAACAGCCCAGAAGGCTGAGCATCTAATCTGGAGAAGAGGGCAAGGCCGGTGTCGAAAGCTATCCTGGGAAAAAAAAAAAAAAGGATGCTTCAGCTGGAAATGAGACGCCTATTTAGCATATGCAGAGGAAGGGAGGAAGGACCTGCCCTCCTGAGCATATTCAAGAAGGTAGCAGCAGAGATGAGGACCGTGGCGATGGATTAGGTCCTGAGGTGGCCTCCAAAAGGACGTTCTGGGCACCAGCAAAGCTAAGACACCAGCCCCAGGCAAGCAGGTGAGAGAGAGAGAGACTTTGTTTTTCCTTGAAGACGTTTTGCTTCTCATCCAAGAAGCTTCTTCAGTTCTTCAGAAGGCAACTGGACTCTGTTCTTCTCTGAAGATGTTTCGCTTCTCGTCCATTTAAGCTTCTTCAGTTCTGATGAGAAGCGAAACGTCTTCAAACAAGAACAGAGTCCAGTTGCCTTCTGAAGAACTGAAGAAGCTTCTTGGAGGAGAAGCGAAACGTCTTCAAGGAAAAACAAAGTCCAGTTGCCTTTTGGGGAAAAAAAAAAAAAGGCACCTTTGGGACAACCATGACCTGGATGAATTGAACCTCTGTAGACATCAAGTTTGGGTTGGCCCCGAAAGAGAAGACATTTTTTTCAAACATTGGACTTAGAACTTTTATGTATGTGAAGCCAAGCAGATCAGAACGTCCTTTCCGATAAAAGAGGAGAAACTTTTTATCTCTCTTGATTCCAGCAGACCGGCTGAAATCTGTAATCTCTTTTGTGGTTTGCAAATCCTTCTTCCCGTCTTTCCAAGATGCCCTGGGCAACCACTGATTGAATTCATTTTTATTTTTTAAGGAGGGTGACTCAATTCCAGCTGGTGTCTTCCTACCTTTGCCACCTTGACTTCCATGGGTGCTTCTGGGTCCTGTCTCTGCACCAAAGGAGGCGAGGAAGGGGTCCAGAAACATTTAACAAATCTTTGAGGTCCGTGGATCTGGAAGGCTGGATTGCAAAGCCTAGGGTGGCTTTTATCCCAAAAGATGGGTTCCCAGGGCAAATTGCTATGAATATGACTTTTCCATCAGCATCTCAAGAACTAGGGTGCTTAGTTGGTTTCGCTTTTCTTAAAAACGTTTTCATCCTGTAAGGAACTTTTAGAATTAGAATTATACTTCTTTATTTGACTTCCCTGTAAGGCATGTGATTTATAAGCTTGGACAAGGTGTAATATTTTTTTTTTCCCCAGCTTCGGGTTAAACTCTGCATGTTTCCTGCTTTACCTTTCGGAATCAAACCTGCTCACCTGTCCTTTTGGCAAAGACTCCTTAATTGAAAATTCCTGTTTTAGGAACAGGAAATTGGATTCCCGCAGCATTTGACTTGATTTACACTGAAGCGAGCTGCAAATAAATGCAGCGAAATGTTTTTACTCCAGTCTTAATAGTTTTAATTAAAGTCTCTAATTTGTTAGCGAGCTTCTTCTGCGGTCTGGGCATTTAAAATTTCCTTGCCACGTGCTGGTCTGGAGCCCCAGTAACTTCTGCCTTGCTGGGTCTGATGTTGGTATTCAGCTTGGGAAAGTATGTTTTATTTAAAATAAGAGTCTTTTGGCCTTGGCTAAGTAAATAATTCACATGCAGATATGTAAATATCTACTGTTCCAAAAATCGAAGCGAAATTCAGCTTGGGAGCAAAGGTTTTACCGGTGCTATTTTCTGATGTTCCTAAGGCTGGAAATCAATTCAAATCAATCTTTATTACGGTCATAACCAGCATAAAGATTGGGGATCAACTTGGCGATTTCAGAGATGAACAATCAGGAAAAACTGGAGAGGGATCCTATCTTGCAGAGAATCTACCCTCTTTTCAAAGAAGGCTGGAGTTGTAATTATAATTACAGTATTATAATTCTTGTAATAGTCAGTAATTGTGCCCTGGACTGCCTTTGGACTTTTGACTTAAATCTGCGGACTTTTTTTTTTTTTTTGTCTTTTTAATCAGGTGATGATCCGAATAGCGTTCTCTCCATTTGGAGAAAGGGAAGGGAAGAAAGAAACGAAGGAAAAAGTACACTAATTGGAGGAACGGAAGGGTTAACCAAGACCAGGATTTTTCACAGTATGTTGGGTCCCATTTGATATATGTAGAAGAGAATAGAGCTGGAAGGGGCCTTGGAGGTCTTCTAGTCCAGCCCTCCTGCTCAAGCAGGAGAACCTATAGTACCATCTCAGACAGGTGACCGTCTAGCCCCTTCTTGAAAATCTCCAATGAGGGAGCGCCCACGATTTCTGGTGGCAAGCTGTTCCGCTGGTTAATTTTTCAAAATTAATTTAAGGAACGATTCGGCAAAGAGAGATGAATTAATCCAGATTAAGAAATATGTTCTTTTTCTGTTTTTTTCTGTTCTTTTCTTTTCTTTCAGGCCAATATGATGCGTTGGGTGGGCCTCCTTTCAATCTCCGTCATTTTCCGGCTGTTTTTTGACCTGCCCTGGATTCAAGTGGTGCCGGCCCTTTTCATATTCTATTTGGGCTCCGGTGGATGGCAGTTCCTCCGGATCTTCGTGAAGACAATCAAGCGGGACGCTACGTAAGTCGTGGCGTTTCTGTTGCTGTCGTTGAGTTTCGCCCCATTTTATGACCTTTCCCGGCCACAATTGTTAAGCGAATCGCTGCATTGGGTTGCGCGGTTGTTAAATGAATCTGGCTTTCTCCCCACGGATTTTGCTTGTCGGAAAGCCGCAAAAAAGGGGATCGCGTGACCCCGGGGACGCTGCAGCCGTCATAAATATGAGCCAAGTCGCAAAAAGGGGATCACATGACCCCGGGGACAGCGCATCCGTCATAAATACGAGTCAGTTGCCAGACGGCTGGATTTTGATCCCGTGACCACGGGGGAGACTGCAACGGTCGTAAGTGTGGAAAACGGCCGTAAGTCCCTTCCCTGGCATTCTCTGCGCCATAAAATAAGCTTGTTCGATTACCAAGTTAAAGCACAAATGACCTCTGGGTATTAGCAGTTAGAAAATAGGCACAAAATAATAATAATCATCATCATCATCATCTTCCATCATCATCATATTATTATTATTCATTAGGTTCACGTCTAATGAATATTATTATTATTATTCATTAGATTCACATCTAATGAATAATAATATAAGATGAAGATGGAAGATGATGGAAGAGAAAAAGAAGAAGAAAGAAAGAAAAAGAAAGAAAGAAAAAGAAAGAAAGAAAGAAAGAAAAAGAAAGAAGAAAGAAAGAAAGAAAGAAAGAAAGAAAGAAAGAAAGAAAGAAAGAAAGAAAGAAAGAAAGAAAGAAAGAAAGAAAGAAAGAAAGAAAGAAAGAAAGAAAGAAAGAAAAGAAAGAGAAAGAGAAAGAAAATAATAATCTTGATTAAACTTTGAAAAACAAACCAACCTGCTAAGGTTTGGGGAATTCCTTTCCTTGTTTTGTAGTAGTTGTCTTTTTTCTTTTTCCCTTTGTTTTTCTAACTGGGCACTGGAAAAGAGCAAAGAGGAGAAAATGAGCCCAAAATGTTATTTATTTTTGTGTTCGCTGAACCTTCAGCATCGCCTCCTGCTTTCCCAGGGATGATTTTGTTTATTCATGAACTCTCCCTCTCTAAAGTGACTTCTCAGATTTTGGGAGGGGAAAAAATATGCAAACTAAGAAAGGCATTAAGGGGGAAAAAAAACAACAACACAGAAGGCAGTGTCAGGAAACGCCGGCAGATTACATCAGCCGAGCGTGGGCTGGCTGTGCATCGAACGCCTTCGCAGAGATAGGAATGTCTTAATCGCTTTGGCAAAGGACGTCAGAAAAGGTGGTCAATCTGATCTCATGAGGCAGGGAGTTCCGCAGGCTTGCAGCCACGAACAAAACCCTTCCTTCTGCCTGAAACGCAAGGTGGACTTGGCAGTAAAGTGAGTTTGGGGACTGAAGGCTGGTGCCGAAAGAGACAACGGTTGGATCTCTTTTTTTGCTAAAGATTTTAAAAAAACGTGGCTCGCTCGAGGCAGCTGTTGAATTTTCCCAGAAGCCCCGTTTTGTGTCATGCTGGCCCTTCCAGGCATAAAGCCCCCGTCCCCTCCCCCCGGCCATCTTTCTTTGCAAACGTGCCGGATTTCCACCCCGGCCCCCTTTAAGCCGATGCCAAGCCGGTGCATCTTTCTGGCTCAACTAGTTTTTCCAGCAAATAAAAAAAAATTAATAGAGCCGAGGATTTGCAACTCTGCACAGGTTGAGCCTGGGAGCCGGCAGACGCCACAAAAGGCGTGCTGACTCTTGTCGGACGGACGCCAGGGGAAGCCGACAACCGCAATCAAATCGTGTAGGGCGGACAGAGTTGTGTAAGACGCTTTAAGTTCATCAGCAACCGACTGTTGCATTCGCCACGGCTCCGCCGCGGAAGCTGTTCCACCTGCTTTTGACATGGAACCGGAGGCGCGGGTTTGTGTGCGTGCGTGTGTGTGTGTGTGTGTGTGTTTGTGCAGCCCACTGCACAGTTGCTAATCTGTGGTTGGATGTCCACGTTTGGGGCGCCAACCCGGAAGGGGGTTGGTGGTGAGTGATTTCCTCTGCAGAGTTCCCAGCGTCTGGGGACAATCTTCTCCAAAGTCAACAATAAAGGGTTGCATTCACTGAATTCTAAATGCTGGGGGGGGCTCCTTTGAGGCCATCTAGACTCACCCTCTGGCTAAGGGGAGAAATGCAGAATGAGAGCATTTCTGGCTTAGCTCCTGTTGAAAATTCTTGATCCTTACTTCATTTAAGGGTTTAACTTAAATGTCCCTTTCAGTAACTGACGTTTCATGACCCAACTAAGTAGCATCATCAGTGCTACAAGGGAATGAGGTTTGGGAGGAGGAGGAGGACTATGGGGTCCTTGGTGCTCTCTGAGCTTGGTGGTTTTCTTGCAGACGTTTCATGACCCAGCTAGGTAACATCATCAATGCTGGAAGGAAGTGGGGTTTATGGGAGGGGGAGGAGGAGGAGGAGGAGGAAGAGAAGGAGGAGGATGGAAGAAGAATAGAGGAAGAGGAGGAGGAGGAGGAGGACAGTGGGTCCTTGGTGCTCTCTGAATTTGGTGGTTTCCTTGCAGACGTTTCATGACCCAACTAGGTAACATCATCAGTGCTGGAAGGAAGTGGGGTTTATGGGAGGAGGAGGAGGAGGAGGACTAAGACTGTGGGGTAACATCATCAGCACTAGTGAGTGTACTGTTTCCTCCTTGCCCTGCCCTGCCAGTATTAGTGGGCACGTGTTTTTCTCCTGGGCAGTTCTTTGATTAGGGAATTGTTTTCTTCTTGACCGTTTGTCCGGTGTTTGTCCCTGCTTATCTGGGTGTTGGTTGCCGGGGAGAACGTGTCCTATACTTTTAGATTCCTTCTTCGTTTAGCCCAGTTACCTAGTTGGTAATTACCTAGCTGGGCTGAGAAACATTTGCAAACCAACATCCCAGATCAGAGGGCGCCAAGAACTCCACTGTCCAGCCCTGAGCTACAGAGATCCCCTTCTATTGGGGCAGCCCCTGAGATACTAGAAGACTGCTATCATGTCACCCCTAGTCCTTTCTTCATTAAGCCAGACACCCAATTCCAGCAACGGTTGGTATGTTTTAGCCTCCAGTCCCCTAATCCTCTTTGTTGCTCTTCTCTGCACTCTTTCCAGAGTCTTAACATCTTTTTTACATCGTGGTGACCAAAACTGGATGCAGTGTTCCAAGTGTGGCCTTACCAAGGCCTTGTAAAGTGGTATTAACACTTCACGTGATCTTGATTCTATCACAGTCAAGACAAGAGAAGAGAAAATCTGAATTCAGGCTATTGTGGTAACTTGAGAAAGTGTCTCAGACGCGTCTCTCCCATGTTCTTGTGAAGACGTTGGAACAGAATAGAGCTGGAAGGGACCTTGGTGGTCTTCTAGTCCAGCCCCCTGCTCAAGCAGGAGGACCTATACCGTCTTGGGACAGGTGATCGTCCAGTCTCTTTTTAAAAACTTCCAGCAATGGGAGAATGGTAGGGGAGAAAGTCTTCAGACTCACAAGATTCTCTTAGCATAATTGTGTCATAAAAGTTGTAGTAGCATGCTGGTCTTTGGTTTCCAGCTTGGGTCTTCTAAAACCTTGACGCTTTTCCCCAAAGTTGCTTTTTCTCAAGAGGCAACTGGACTTTCCTTGATTTTCCCTGAAGACGTTTCGCTTCTCATATCCAAGAAGCATCTTCAGTTCTTCAGCGAAATGTCTTCAGGGAAGAACGAAATCCAGTTGCCTTCTGAAGAACTGGAGAAGCTTCTTGGATGAGAAGCGCAACGTCCTCAAAGAAAAACAAAGGCAATCCAGTTGCCTCTTGAGAAAAAGCACCTTTGGGACAACCGTGGACCTGGAGGACGGAGATTCTCCACAGTCTTTTATCTTGATGCTTCTGCACGTTGTCCTGTCCTTGTTAGGACCGCCAGGACCGTCCTGTCCACCCGCTTGAAGATCTGGTGGTACGTGAAACGGCGGACCACCATCCCCGCGCTCTTCCAGCAGACGGTCCAGAGACACCCGGAGAAAGTGGCCCTCATCTTCCAAGGCACAGGAGAAAAGTGGACCTTCCGCCAGCTGGATGACTACTCCAACCAGGTGGCCAATTTCTTCTACGAGCAGGGTTTCCGCTCGGGGGACGCCGTGGCCCTCTTCATGGAGTCCTGCAACCAGTATGTCGGCGTCTGGCTCGGGCTGGCCAAGATTGGGGTGGAGACAGCTCTGCTGAACTCCAACGTGCGGCAGGAATCCTTGGTCCACTGCGTCCAGATCTCCCACGCAAAGGCGATCGTGTTTGGAGGCGAGCTGGCCGAAGGTGAGAGGAACACGGGGAGGGGAAGAGGAAAAAAGAGGGGAGAGCCGAGGCTGGAGTGGTCCTGAATGGTCAACCGAGGTTAGTTGACTCCATGGCTGGTTTTAAATCCTGAAGGAGCCCCCAATGGTGGGGATTGCACTAAGCTCCGATTTGTTTTGTCTAAAGTCCGTTTCCTTAACGAAGGTGACTGGGATTGCCAAGACAGAAGCTTTATTTTCAGGGGCAAGGGCGGGTTGCAATCCACAGTGGCTCAGCTCCTTGGGGCCCGCTGCTCCTTCTTCCCCAGCCTTCCTGACAAGGTTGTTGTTAGGAGAAGAATCCTCCCGAGATGCCCCACCAATTCCACAAACGTCGCCAAACAAACGGACCACAATTCTTCTTTTCTCTTCTCCTAGTCTTGAGAGACGTCCAGCCCTCTCTGGACAGATCCACCCGCCTCTTCTGCTCCGGTGATCCACAGGCCGCCAGCTCCCTGCCTGGGGTGGAAGATCTCGACTCTCTGGTTGGGAAGGCCCCGCGCCAGCCGCCCAGCCCACCGGACAAGGGATTCCTAGGTGCCCACCCAAAGCGCGAATCTCTCTGTGCCCACTTCTCAGAGGTGGCTCTCTCTCTGTTCCCCCTGGCACACTTCACCCTGCATTTCAGGGGGAGGAGATGTGGTTGCCCCGCCCCCATTCCTCCCTCCCCCAAAGGATGAGGAAGGTGGGAGCCATGAAGGAGCCAAGATCTTGCTCAGCCTGCAGAGAAAATCTTGCTCAGGGCTGGCTGGGACGATGGAGAGCCGGTGCCACAGCGATAGATCTGGTTGCAAAATGCAAATGCAGCTGCAGATCTCTGTGCTCCTTTGCAAATTTAGGAAGATCTCCCTGCCCTTTGCCAATATCCTAAAGTTCTTCCTGTTCTTTGCAAATCCCTGAAGTTCTCCCTGTCCTTTGCAAACCCCTGAAGTTCTCCATGTCCTTTCCAAACTCCTGAAGTTCTCCCTGTCCTTTGCAGACTCCTGAAGTTCTCCCTACCCTTTGCAAACTCCTGAAGTTCTCCCTGTCCTTTGCAAACTCCTGAAGTTCTCCCTGTCCTTTGCAGACTCCTGAAGTTCTCCCTGTCCTTTGCAAACTCCTGAAGTTCTCCCTGTCCTTTGCAAACCCCTGAAGTTCTCCCTGTCCTCTGGAAAACCTGAACATCTCCCTGTCCTTTGCAGACTCCTGAAGTTCTCCCTGTCCTTTGCAAACTCCTGAAGTTCTCCCTGTCCTTTGCAAACTCCTGAAGTTCTCCCTGTCCTCTGGAAAACTTCAACATCTCCCTGTCCTTTGCAAACCCCTGAAGTTCTCCCTGTCCTTTGCAAACCCCTGACGTTCTCCCTGTCCTTTGCAGACTCCTGAAGTTCTCCCTGTCCTTTGCAAACCCCTGACGTTCTCCCTGTCCTTTGCAGACTCCTGAAGTTCTCCCTGTCCTTTACCAAAGTTCCTGAAAGTCTCTGTGTCGTTCTTTTTCCCCCCCCCAGACAAACTCTTCTACATTTACACTTCCGGAACAACGGGCTTGCCCAAAGCAGCAATCATCGTGCACAGCAGGTCAGTGGGGGAAAGAAGAAAAAAAAGAGAGAGAGAGAGAGATTTCCCATGGCCCAGAACCGATCTGCTCCCTGTTTCTTCAAGAGCCCCCTCTACACGGGCTAACCCACCCAAACTGACTCGGAGGTCTCTTTTTTCTCTCGGACCAGGTATTTCCGGATGGCGAGCCTGGTTTACGGGGGCTTTCGCATGACGCCCGATGATGTGGTTTACGACAGCCTCCCTCTCT
>JALGBA010001061.1:0-20000 GCA_023970755.1 Azemiops feae
CTTCCTTCCTTCCTTCCTTCCTTCCTTCCTCCCTCCCTCCCTCCCTCCCTCCCTCCCTGGAGGTTTTCAAGAAGAGACTGGACAGCCATTTGTCTGGAACTGTATAGGGTCTCCTGCTTGAGCAGGAGGTTGGACTAGAAGACCTCCAGGGTCCCTTCCAACCCTATTAGTCTATGTTCTATTTAGATTACCTCATGGGTAGGAAAAAAGAAAAGACATTATTTATCTCTTATGTTGTCCTAACCAAATTGTAACTTCTCTGCACCAAAAGTCTGTTCTCAATAGACAGGTATCATGGTCAAAAGCCCACGCTAAAGAATGGTGTGGTGTTTGAGAATTAATATGTGATGGATTGTTAAATACAGCCTTAAACGTAGGACCAAAACATATATGGGCCTAACTGCTTTTTTCTGTGCAGCTGGACCTTGACTTAAGAGTATTTCACTTAGCGACTGTTCAAACTTACAAAAGCACTGAAAAAAGTGACTTGTGGCCATTTTTTCACACTTACAACTGTTGTAGCAACCCCGTGGTCATAGGATCAGTATTCAGTCACTTGGCAACTGACTCATATTTATGACGGTCGCAGTGTCCCCCTGGGGTCACATGATCCCCTTTTGCGACCTTCTGACAAGCAAAGTCAATGGGGAAGCCGGATTCACTTAACAACTGTGTGACTAATTTAACAACTGTGTGGTGATTCACTTAACAATGGTGGTAAGAAAAGTCATAAAATGGGGCTCTTAAGAAATGTCTCATTTAGCAACAGAAACCTGGGGCTCAATTGTGGTCCATAAGTTGAGAACTACTTATAATGGTGATTCATCTGTAGAAAAAGAAGTGTCATATTGGCTGGGCACCAGCATTCTATAAAGAATGGAACAAAAAAATAATAATAATAATTCCTTTTTTATTTCCCAATGAAACGGGCAGGAGAGAAATGTTCTGTGTTGTTGCGATGGCCCCGTCAAAATGAAGATAAATTATCTCTTTTTTAAAATTAATTACCCTATATTTCAGCGATCAGCCAGCACACTGTGCACAGGAATGAAAATGTCAAACGTGCTGGATAGATAGATAGATAGATAGATAGATAGATAGATAGATAGATAGATAGATAGATAGATAGATAGATAGATAGATAGATAGATAGATAGATAGATAGATAGATAGATAGATAGATAGATAGATGATAGATAGATAGATAGATAGATAGATAGATAGATGATAGATAGATAGATAGATGATAGATGATAGATAGATAGATAGATGATAGATAGATAGATAGATAGATAGATAGATAGATAGATAGATAGATAGATAGATAGATAGATAGATAGATAGATAGATAAGATAGACAGACAGACAGACAGACAGACAGACAGACAGACAGACAGACAGACAGACAGATAGATAGATAGATAAATAAAATAATTAAACTGAGCTGCATTGTCATATAATCACAGCCTCGCCTTTCAGATTTACTACGGTAGGCCCACGATTTTAAACTTTAAATTATGTCTCAGGGTCTACGCACGGAGAAGAGCAAATCCCGGGGAGGGGTGGAGTGGGGTGGGGGAAAAGATGAAGGAGAGAGTTCAGGGAGGATTCAATAGGAAAACAAAACAAAACAAGAAGATCTGTGGGTTCCCACGCTTTCTTGATCTAGTCGTGAGTCCGGAAAATGTCTGTGATTCTTTCTTTTGATTCCGGTGGGAGAAGATGGCGAATTCCACGAGGGGCGTGCAGACAGACATTCAAAAGAGAAAGCTTTCATTCGAGGTAGCTTTGATTGAAGCCCCTCTTCAAAGACGCACCCCGGTTGAAGCTGCACATTGGAGCTGCTGCATTTCTTTCATCGGGATGCTTAAAAAAGGCATCTCTGCAGCACTTCACATGTTCTGGAGGCCTCTTTCTGGCTAGCGGGATCGTGTCAGCTGTCCACTTTGATGCTTCGTGTCAAGGCAGAGTAACTCAATTTCCCCCCCCCCAACAGGAAATCACCTTCAATTGGATCACTGGGGAATACCAGATCAAGGCAATGCCAGCGACATGGACTCACTCTGATGGATGTTTGCTGATGAGGAAGAGAGGAGTCTGTTTTGTTCTATGGGATTTCCGTGCACCATTTGTCTCATCCAGTTTCCACAACCCAACTCATAAAACAAACAAATGCACAGGATTTTAATATTTGCCACTTCCTGCTTTAAGTCTGAGCAACTCTCAGTCCTGCTAGATCATTTATATAGATGAAGTAACATGACTGAGAATTGCTCATATATATGAAGGATAGCGATAGAAAGAGAGTGATTCAGAGAGAGAGAGAGAGGGAGATATTCAGAGAGAGAGAGAGAGAGAGAGTGAGAGATGAAATAGAGAGGAGAGAGAGAGAGAGAGAGAGAGAGAGAGAGAGAGAGAGAGAGAGAGAGAGAGAGAGAGAGAGAGAGAGAGATTTTCAAATAATATACCCTCTTTCTATTTGGAGAAAAATGTCTCATGTTTAAAGCAATACATTATGTACAGAAGAAATGAGCAAAAAAAAAATCAAAATCAGAATAGTTAGAAATATGAAAACAATCATTTGTCTATGCGGTCATATATTTCGCTTTTCAGGATAACAATTCTTCGAAGGAGAATTTCAAGCAATAACAATTGCCAATAGAAGAAGAATACATATTGCTTAAAAAAAAAACAAGCAATTTGAGATTCTTTTTGCATGAAGAAATTGATATTGAGAGCCCCAAGTACAGAAGGAAGGCGAATTGAACTGAAACAGATGGGAAGATAATTTTTTCCATACTTTTGTCCTTCGCTTTTTAAGAATCGGTTAGCAATTGATTTTCCTTACTACATAAGAATATTTTTAAAAAAATCACAATATGGTGAGGTTTTGTATGCACGTACACACTCTAAACAAATCCATTATTTACATTCATTATTACAATTAATGATTGTGTGGTATAAGGAAGGAAAGTCTGGTCTCTCACACACATACCATCATGTGTAGGTAAAGTTTATAGAAAGTCCTACTGTTTTTGAATGGAATGGGATAGAAAAATTGAAGTTTTTTTTTTATTATTGGGAAAAGAAGGTATTTGGGAAGTTGGAGACAGATCTTATTAGAACATTGGTTGAACGGTACATGGTAGTTAGCAGAGAGGGGGGGAAATTCAACTTAAACTGCAACGCAACTCTAAGAAATATTATCAGAATCCATAAACAACCTGGATTTAAGGAGAAACTTCCTGACAGTGAGGACAATTAACCAGTGGAACAGCTTGCCTCCAGAAATCGTGGGCGCTCCATCACTGGAGATCTTTAAGAAGAGACTAGACAATCACCTGTCTGAGATGCTGTAGGTTCTCCTGCTTAAGCGGGGGGGCTGGACTAGAAGACCTCCAAGGTTCCTTCCAGCTCTATTCTATTCTAGCTATAATCAATGTAAATCAGTCTTTCTCAACCTTGGCAGTTTGAAGATATGTGGACTTCAACTCCCAGAGTTCCCCAGCCAGCATGGCTGACTGAGGAATTCTGGGAGTTGAAGTGGACATATCGTCAAGCTGCCAAGGTTGATGAACACTGGTGTAAATGAATGTTAACATTCAGAAGACCAAAAGGAAGAAAAAACAGTTATCTGGTTAGAGCAGTGGTGTCAAACTCACAATGTCACGTGACGTGACGTGACGTATCGCTACTTTTTCCCCATTGCCGTCAATGGGGTGGACGCGGTTTTGGCGTGACGCATCCGGCCCGTGGGCCGGCATTTTGACACCCCTGGGTTAGAGTGTTTCTAAGAGCTTATACAAGCCTCTCTTTTTTTTTTTTGCTTTCTATGATTTGAATAATAGACAAGTTAGAATGTTTATATTTAAAAAGAATTTTGTTTAGTTACCTAACATTATTGTAAAGACTTTGAAATTCAAAAGGTAAGAAAAGCACTGCTCATTTAAATGAATATTAAATATAAAATGTATTTGATTGACCGTCATGAAAACCCAATTGCATTGCTCTTTAAATTATTCAGAATCAATACTAGGCATGAGGTGGGGTTGGGAAGCTTTAAAAAGAAAGAGGAGTCTAAAAATAAACAATTTCCCCCTCCCCCTTCAAAATGAGTAATTGCATATAGTTTTAAACATAATGAATTACGGTGTTAGTAGCATGCCTCAGGCAGAAATCCTATAAGCAGAATGAATTAGCTTCTTTGGAGGAGAAGGAGGAGGAGAAGGGGGAAGAAGAAGAGGAAGGAGGAAAAAAAGGAAGAAGAGGAAAAAGAGGAAGAAAAAGAAAAAGAAGAAGCAGAAGAAGCAGAAGAAGCAGAAGAAGAAGAAGAAGAAGCAGAAGAAGCAGAAGCAGAAGCAGAAGAAGCAGAAGAAGCAGAAGAAGAAGAAGAAGAAGAAGAAGAAGAAGAAGAAGAAGAAGAAGAAGAAGAAGAAGAAGAAGAAGAAGAAGAAGAAGAAGAAGAAGAAGAAGAAGAAGAAGAAGAAGAAGAAGAGAGGAGGAGGAAGAGGAGGAGGAAGAAAAGAAGAAGAAGAAGAAGAAGAAGAAGAAGAAGAAGAAGAAGAAAAGAAGAGAAGAAAGAAGAAGAAGAAGAAGAAGAAGAAGAAGAAGAAGAAGAAGAAGAAGAAGAAGAAGAAGAAGAAGAAGAAGAAGAAGAAGAAGAAGAAGAAGAAGAAGAAGAAGAAGAAGAAGAATCTGTTTCTATTCCTTGCCTCTCCAATGTGGGTCTTATTTATCCCTTTATCCTTTGACTGTGCTTTCCTTCTTCATTCCCTTTAGACTTATGCCCTATGGCTATCTCAGATCCAACCTGCTGCTAAGCTAAGGATATACCAACCAGTTCGTTGTTTGTAAATTTAGAGCATTCCATGAAGCAAATAATAATTATCTAAATTAACTTGATCTTCTTCCCATCTCTGAAGTGCAATCCAAACGTTATCTTCCTTGGTGACTCAGAGGTTGGACAAGAAAACTTTTTTGCCTTCCTCACAAAAAACAGTGCCACTACCCCAGTGTCAGAATCAACAAGGGGATACAAACCTAAAACTAAAGAAAAAGCATTAGAGAAGTCTATCTGATCTCTGCAGTGCTGTTTTCAAACTCTGCTAATGGGATGTGAATGAACTCTGCAATGGTTCATCTTTGCCACCCATGTCCTGATAGGTTATTTTCCTGTTCCCCACAATGTAACGATAACAACAACAACAATAGAAACAATAAATAACAGACAGCCACAAAGCAACTTATGCCAAAGAGAAGCCACACCGTTATTCTGCATGATGCACCATAGATAGATCACTATCTGGAAACTGAACACCTTTGAAATGGAGATGTTACAAGCCTTTTTGTATAAATAATAAAAAAAAAAAGCAAAAAGATTGCCTTCGGAAGCATTTTGGAAATGTTGTTCCACAGACCGCAAGCCATAGACGTCTGCTTGCTGTTTGTGCTACCCAGATGTGGGGGTAGTTGTTTGCTTCCCAGAACATCCTCAGCAACTTTTTTTAGAGAAGTAAAAATTGGCCAGGAGTCAATATTTATATCAAAGGGCCAAAAGGATCATTTCCACAGTAAAGAAGCAGATTCCAAGGGAAGACATTACATTCAGTCTTACCAAACTACCCCAGTGTGTGGTTCCCCCCCAGCTGTAGCTCAGCTAATGAAAGAATAAAAGGTATCATACACCATTATAGGTTTTTAAAAGAAGCAAGCTTGAAATGTTAACTGTTTCCAGAGAATTACACAACCTAACACAGCTACAAAAGGGAAACTACTTACTTCCGTGCAGGAAGAAGAGACAGGGCTGTAAGAATCAAGCAGATCTTACTTTGTTTGTTTGTTTGTTTGTCTCATTTGCTGCCCATCTCACCTTGAGGCAACTCAAAGCAGATTAGAAACATTAAAACACCAAGGTCCCTTCCAGCTCTATTCTGAGTGAAACTATATCCACTCATTATCCTGTGTTCTATGTTGCTTGATTGGGGCGTTGCTTGCTGCTTGACTGTTGGTCTAACGCAGGGGTGTCAAACTCAATTTCATTGAGGGCCGCATCAGCATTGCGGTTGTCCTCGGGGGGGGCGGGTAGGTGTGGCCAGGGTGGGTGCGGCCTACTGGGTGGGCGTGGCTGAAGTGGGTGTGGCCTACTGGGTGGGCATGGCCAGCTCTACACAGTTCACGTCAAGGGTGCCTGTGGGGGCCTGGGCAGGAGTGGGACAGATCTGAGGGTCTCTGGCAGAAGGGGTGGGACCAGGGCAAGCGCCAAGGCATGGGCCACTGGAAGAGCCTGCTGAAACCCCTCCCCCGGAGCCCATCAAGCCGGATATGTGAAGTAGGCGAGGGCCATTTGCTGGCCACTTCCAGGCGATGGTGCATTTCTTCATTCCTCACAAAGGGGGTGGGGCCAACGCGGTAGGGGCTGGTTTCTCGCTGGTTCCAGACGGCCTTATGGAGCTAAGACTGAATGCCTTTCAGCATAGATGGCCACCACAAAATTGTACATTGGCTCCTGGGCGGCCAGAGCCGGGGCCAAGGCAGCGGGGGCCGTTCCCTCACTGTTTCCAGGATGGCTTCGCGGGCCACATGAAACCACGTCGCGGGCCGCATCCGGCCCCCGGGCCTTGTGTTTGACATGTCTGGTCTAACGTTAGCCTTGGTATAAATCTCTGCTCATTTGGGTGATGATTGCTGATGAGGAGGAAGTGTTCTGGTCTTTTTGATCCCTTTTTGGATCTGGAAAAGGAGGGGGAGGAGGGGGAGGAGCAAGAGGGAGAAATGGATGAGCAGGAACAGGAGGAGCAAGAAGGAGGAGGGGAAGGACCAAGAGAGGGAGAAGGAGGGGAGGGGAGGAAGAGGAGGAACAAGAGAGGGAGGAGGGGGAGGGGAGGAAGAGGAGGAGCAAGAGAGGGGGGGAGGGGGAGGGGAGGAAGAGGAGGAGCAAGAGGGGGAAGAGGAGGAGGCTGTACTGGCTAAACGTAGGTTCTAATCCCAGCTGAAGACACTGCCTTTCCTCCTCTAAGCTCTTTGGGGCTCGATAGAATCTGCCCACCTTACATTATCTGTGCAGGAAAAGAGGTTGTGTGTACCAACCTCTGTTGTTGTTAGTTGCGAAGTCGTGTCCGACCCATCGTGACCCCATGGACAACGTTCCTCCAGGCCTTCCTGTCCTCTACCATCTTCTGGAGTCCATTTAAGCTCACGCCTACTGCTTCAGTGACTCCATCCAGCCACCTCATTCTCTGTCGTCCCCTTCTTCTTTTTTTTTCCCCATAACAAGTTTTATTAGTTTTTGTTTGCTTTGCAGCCAAGTGCTTGCAACACATCGTGGAGATAGGGCACTCCATAAAACACAACAAAAAATACAGTCATACATATACAATTTAAACTACTACTTTAAAAGTTCCCTCTTATGGTATACAATTCGAGCATTCCTAAAATATAAATTGTTTCTCACCTCTATCTATTATTCCAATTTCAATTTATGCTTCTCAATCAAATTATATCTCTTATTCTATTTCACATACATATTATGTAAATAAACATGAATTTATATATTTTAAAACTATTGCATTAGACATAGTAATATACTAACATTATAATAATAATAATAGGACAATAATTATTTCTATCATAAACAAGTAATATAACTATTATATCTTAATATTTCTCAACTATATTCTATTTCATATATTCTATCCAATATTTTCATAGATCAGTCCACGTCCCTAAAAGATTCCTCAATTGTTTCAGTTTAATCCATTTAATACCTCACTAATTACCATTCAATTCTTATAAATAAAAATATCAATATTTCACCAGTCTCAATCTCAATCTAACTCCTTTAATTATAAATTTTCCAATTTTTCTTATTGCCATTCCAAATTATAATCAAATCCATAATTTGAATCTAGTGTTGACTCATACCAAAGTAACCTTAAAGATCTCAAAAATATTAGTTCAATCAACATCCAGAAGCCATTTTTACCCATCAAATAAAATTTTAACTCTTATTTTTAAATCTAATTCTAGCTTTCTTTTTGTGCCAGGTAGGTTTCCACAACAGGGCCTCTAAATCCTCCCATCTTAGTAACTGGCTAAAGGCCTTTTCCCACCATTGAGTCCAATCATATTCTTTTTCTCTTTTATCCAGTGTTGTCTGTACTGTCATGTTGTCAACGTTTTTTGTGCCTCGTATTTGGAAGTCCAATCCTGTTGTTTTTAAAGTTGTAAATGTTTTAGTTGAGTTCTGCCTTTGATCATCAAAGAAATCCATCATGTAGGATGTGTCCTCTTCCTCTTCAATAAATTCAGTAGATTCAATAGATTGTAAATGTATTCCATCCATCTCATTAAGTTGTAGATCTGATTGTGTATCATAGTCAATCAAAGGTTGAGCTTCAATTTTTAATTCTGAGTCCTCCTTGAAACTAAGCGATCTAAAATGTTCTTTAAGTTCCAGTCTCGCTTCCAAAAATTTTTCTAATATAAGTCCATAATTAATCTGTGAGTAGGATTCCATCTTCTTCTTTTTTTTTTAAAGAAGTTCAGCTTAAAAAATAGATTGCAGCGTTATAAAATATAAAATGCAGACAGAGATATATTTCCAAAGAAAGATAGAGAAAAAAAAAAACCAATAGTCAAGTCCAGCACAGAGATAAAAACTGGCAGTCAGTTGTTATATTGTAATCCAGTCTGGGCATCACGCCAAAATCAGGAAGTGGGAGTTCAAATGGAGCAAGTTACATTGTATCAAAGTTTCTGGGCTTCATGCCAAGTCCCAGGATGCATTGTATCCAAAAGAATCTACATAAGTCCGCCCAGAGAGCAAAAAGTTTTTAGGCAGTACTGTTCAGGAGGGGGGGAGAAAAAAAGAACATTCCACCCCCTCCCTAAGGATTTTCACCTAAACTGAAGATAAACAAGCCAAAAGAGAAAGTCACAATAACCCGGATGCTCGAGTTCCAACTGCTTATGTAGACAAAATAAAATAGTAAAAAAAACAATAATTGTTTTTCCAAAGCCCGTTTTCCCCAGTAATCAAACGCTGCTTTCTCAAAATAGGGAAATAGTTTTTAAAGCTGTTAGCAGGGAAAAAGGTAAATTAAAAAGAGGGAAGGAAAGGTCTCACCCGGATCTTCCACGGTGGTTCTTTTCTTTTCGCTTAGATGTTGCTGTGACTTTCGGCTGGAGCAGCTGAGTGATCGGCCATGTTACTGGCCGATCTTTTCCCCGTCGGCCCAAAGGTGGTTTTCTCGGACCGTAGAGGGAGCCGCCGCTCCCTCCGCGATCAACGAGTGCCCTCCTCTACGGTGGTCGCCCCTACAGGGCGACTTTCGACCCTATCCAGGGTCTACCGGCGGGGGGAAACCGGACGGCCAAGAGAACGAGTTCTCTGCACGTCCGCGGGCGCTGCGACCGGAACCGGAAGTCTCTGTCGTCCCCTTCTTCTATTGCCCTCAATCTTTCCCAGCATCAGGCTCTTCTCCAGTGAGTCTTTCCTTCTCATTAGGTGGCCAAAGTACTTGAGTTTCAACTTCAGGATCTGGCCTTCTAGAGAGCAGTCGGGGTTGATCTCCTCTAGGACTGACCGGTTTGATCGCCTTGCAGTCCAAGGGACTCGCAGGAGTCTTCTCCAGCACCAGAGTTCAAAGGCCTCAATTCTTTGGCGCTCAGCCTTTCTTATGGTACCAACCTCTAGAGAGAGCAAAAAGGGCAGACACCTGGAAAATAGCGCCCTCAGTGATTCCTCTCTTACTTTGGAACAGAGGAGCCTAGATTATACTTTTTGACCCTTTGGGGGGGGAAAAAAATTAAAAACCTCCTGACTTTCTAAAGGAAGGAAGAAAAAGTCTTGACATTTTAAGATTTTTCTGGGATTTGTTTTCAAATGTAAATGGGTCGTAAACTCCGAAGACTCGTTTTGTAGCAATCAATACATTTAAAAAAAAAAAAAAAACATTTCAAAAAGTAGAGAACCCATTTAAAAACCCATTTTTACTATCCTTAATTCAAAGACTAGTTCTCATTTAACCTAATCGTGTGACTTAATCTGACCCCCCCAAAACACTTAACATTTTTAAAGGTTCAGCATATTATTTTGATTAATGAAATGATAAACAGTAAAAGTTACTTTTTGTGACACCCGTGAAAACTTTGACCAGTTGCAATGAGAGAGAAAATAAATGAAGGGGCCACACTGCACGTTTCACGTAACTGTTAAAATGCCACCCACTCTTTTTTTGGGGGGGGAGGGTGCACGCGCACACACACAGGCACACACATTTTAACATGTTACATTGTGTGCCTGGTGTGCATCTGGGGTATTTCAAACTGAATCACCACACTTGTGGAAGAGATATCTAGAGCAAGAAAGCTTCATTTGATCTTTCATTTACTTCATTTCTGGAATTGCTAATGACAGAATATTAGACTATCTGAACTGCTGTATTTGACACACAAACACACACACACACACACACACAGCTGCTCCTTTGTTGTTGCTGTTGTTTTTCATATTCCAGGCAAAATATAATTTGCGTGGCCCTGTGAACAACAGACTAAGCATAATGCAGCACTGAAAAATGTTGCCTCTGAATGTGTTGTAATAACCTGGTGTTATTTGTTTAATCAAATGCAACATTTAATATTCTTTCCAATGCAAAGGCAAGCAAAGGGATCTGTTTCCCTTGCATTTAGAATGTGGCTTCGTTTGCTGGTTTAAATTCCTAGCTCTTGTTCTTTTCCAGTGGATCTCAGTCTTGTCAATTTATTCTAATATGACAGCTCTCTTTTTAAACCGGTAGTGCATCCTTGAGCGAAAAGCATGGCGCATCTGATTTAGCCATAACGTGGAAGAACCCATATTTTAACACTACCTTTCCGCCTATCCTTTTCAAACATGGAAGAGGTCAGTGGGTTCGATAACCAATGATACCATCCAAAATCCAGTCCTTCTTACACAAACCATGTTTTGTTTCAATGGGCTGTATGAGTCCTGTCAACTGCAGCAAACCATAATTAAACAAATCATGGTTTAGCATCTTGTGCAAACTCTAAGGAAAAGAAGGTGTAGGTCAGAGGTCCCCTACATTTATAGGATGGTGACCCGGAGGGAAAGGAAGGGGGAGGCATGGGACCACGTGCGTACACGCGACACAAACAGAGGTGGTGCGAGTGCGCGCATGATGCTGGAGGCGGGGCTAGCATCTGTGCAACACTGGGGGCGGGGCTGGCACCCACACAATGCTGAGTATGGGGCTAGCACCTGCACGAAGCTGGGAGCGGTGTGAGCCCATGCGACACTGGGGGCAGGCCAGTGGTGGGATTCAGCCGGTTCGCACCACTTCGGCAGAACCGCTAGCTAATATTTTGTTGCCCAGGCCCAGAATGGACTTCTGGAAGCGGCATCCACACAGAGAACAAGTTGTTCACATATTTGAACCCCACCACTGGGACAGGCCAAGCGCCCATGCGACACTCAGAGCAGCGCTACTGCGAGTGGGGGGGAGTGCATGTATACACATGGGCACACTAGCCATCCCTTCACGTGGCCCGATGTCCAAGAGGCCACGGTCCAGTAGTGGGCCGCAGCCCAAAGGTTGTGACCCCTGGTCTAGGTCAAGCCTGACCCTGAGTCCCTTCCCTTTACCCAACCATCCATAATGCTGTTCTTGAGTGAACTACAGTTGCAGGTATTGGGTATGGCTAGTCTAGAGAAAAGAAGGATGAGGGGTAACAGTGTTCCAGTATTTGAGGGGCTGCCACAAAGAAGAGGGAGTCAAGCTATTCTCCAAAGCACCTGAAGGCAGGACAAGAAGCAACGGATGGAAACTAATCAAGGAGAGAAGCAATCTAGAACTAAGGAGAAACTTCCTAACAGGGAAGACCATTAACCATTGGAACAACTTGCCTTCAGCAATTGTGGGTGCTCCTTCACTGGAGACTTTTAAGAAGAGACTGGACAGCCATTCATCAGAAATGGTATAGGGTCTCCTGCCTGAGCAGGGGGTTGGACTAGAAGACCTCCAAGGTCCCTTCCAGCTCTATTCTGATTGAAACTATATTCACTCTTACACTGCACGGCAGTCACAATACATTATGAATATTTTGCTGACTTGCTGCCACATTTTACATATCCATCTGTTAGGAAGGCAGGAGCTGGAGGGGGGGGGGCAAAGAGAAAGAAATTAAAATGAGAGCAGAAGAAGAAGAAGAGGGGGGGGGAAGAAGTAGGAACCTTCCATCAATTCACAGAGAGCTGATGAGCAACTGCCCTTTCCTTTCAATTCTTAAAACAAATCACCTAATTGCAGATTACTCAAATGTGATACTGTTAACCATTTTAAGTAATTTGTGGGCTGGCGGGAGGGAGAAAGAAAGAAAGCCGTAGCATCTATTTATCTCCAGAGTTGTTCCTCAAAGTAATCTGCTCCCTAATTCCAAAGGCAGCCTGCCGTATATTTATCCTGCTTTTTTTACACACGTGGCTTACAATCTAATTAAAATGATCAACAGAAGAAAAAACTTTTTTTTCAAAGGCAGGCAGCAAAGAGAGAAGATCTTGGCAGTGCTGCAATGCAGATTTCAAAGATTTTTTCCATCACACTTTCTCTGCAAGAAAAAAAGCCCGAGGTGGCCATCAACGTTTGGTGAAGAGGGCACAGCACAGCCCACTGCACCCTTCCATCTTCCTTAAAAAAAAGAAAAAGAAAAAAGTCAGAATTGCCCGAGTGGATCAAATTAAGGTCCATTAAACTTGGTCTTATAAGAATGTTATTGTGGGAATAATATATTCATTTCACATATAATTATTATGTTAGGGAAAAGGGAAATGAGGGATACCCGAAGTGTTAATAATATGTTTATTTAAGGCTAATTGGAATATGGTAACTGTAAATTAGTGAAGCCTAAAAACAGGATTTGGATCTTTATAACTGAAACGTGATTGATGTTTGATAGGATTGCTTGAATTCTATTTAGAAATGTATTAATTTGAATATGTAATATTATATGAGGGAAATAGAGAGGGAACTTATAATGAATTAATTTGAGCTATATATTTATGATTTTTCTTTTGGATGTTTGATGTACCCATCTCCACGTTGTGTCCTAAGCACCTTGATGTAACCTTCCCACCCCTATAAAAATCCAATAATATATATATATATATATATATAAAATAATAATAATAAAAAAAAACTTGGTCTTTGAAAGAGTGATTTTTGGCCAGTAGCCTCTGGAATGGGTCAAACTGACTCTCCCATGGAAATGTACCCTCGTTGTGTACAACTTGATTGTACAGCCGCTGAACAAAAAGGGTTCAGGAACCATAACATCTTAAGATGGTGTTTTATGCTGTGTTGGATGTCCCAAAGGTGCTTTTTTTCACGAGGCAACTGGACTTTCTTGTTTTTCTTTGAAGACGTTTCGCTTCTCATCCAAGAAGCTTCTTCAGCTCTTCAGGTTCAAAGCTCTTTGTCTTCAAAAAACAACAACAAGAAAGTCCAGTTGCCTCGTGAAAAAGCACCTTTGGGATAACTATGACCTGGATGACTGAGAATCTCCATAGACATTTAGCTAAGTTGGATGGTTTGCCGGTCCTGTTCTGCGTAGGCAACTCATGGCACCCCAGAGGTTCCTGAACTATACGTCCATCCACCTGTTCTTCATCAAAGGTCTCTTTTTCTACATCCAAGCGCCATTTTGCTATGACAAGCCCTGCCAGAAGACTGTTGAGAAATCTAGACGGCACATTCTCATCTTTTAAAATGTTTTATTTCACATTTATTATTAATTAAATTGACTTTAATGGTAACGGAACAATGTGCTAATAATGGAATAGCATGACAGCAATATCTATCCATTTAGCTATTTAGGTATCATATTTATACGAGTGCCCATCTCACAAAAACACGACTCTGGACATATCTTATTCATGTGCAGGTAGTCTTCCACTTACAATAGTTCATTTAGTGACCACTCGAAATTACAAAATTACACTGAAAAAAGTGAGTCATGATTGTGTTTCACAGTTATGACTCTGGCAGCACCCCTTTGGTCATGTGATCAAAATTCACACACTTGGCAACTGATTCATATTTGAGGGGTCCTTGGTGCTGTCTGAGTTTGGTTGTTTCCTTGCAGAGTTTCATTACCCAAACTAGGTAACATCATCAGTGCATTGATGATGTTACCTAGTTTGAAAAAGGAAACATCTGCAAGAAAACAACCAAGCTCAGAGAGCACCAAGGGCCTTACAGTCCTCCTCCTCCTCCTCCTCCTCCTTCCCTTCTAGCACTGATGGTGTTACCTAGTTTGGGTAATGAAACGTCTGCAAGAAAATAACCAAGCTCAGAGAGCACCAAGGACCCTACAGTCCTCCTCCTCCTCCTTCTCCTCCTCCTTCTCCTCCTCCTCCTCCTCCTCCTCCTCCTCCTCCTCCTTCCTTCTAGCACTGATGGTGTTACCTAGTTTGGGTAATGATACATCTGCAAGAAAACAACCAAGCTCAGAGAGCACCAAGGACCCCTCATTTCAACCCTGAGCTACAAATGTTCTCCTTTATTGATTCATATTTATGACGGTCACAGTGTCTCGGGATCATGTGATTCCCCTTTTGCAACCTCCTGACAAGCGAAATCAACGGGGAAGCCAGATTCGCTTAACAGCTGTGTTGCTCACTTAACAACTGCAGTGATTCACTTAACAACTGTGGCAAGAAAAGTCGTAAAACACAACAAAATTCTCTGACCGTCTGTTTCACTTAGCAACAGAAATTTTGGGCTCCATTGTGGCCGTAAGGCAAGGACTACCCCCAAAGCCTAAAGTAGTTCCGAATAACACATGAAACTTTTTTCTTTCTCTCTTCTTTTTGCGTATCTCATCACAGGCCAGGCTGGATAGGGATTCTGGGAAAGCTGCTGACCAACACTTGGAATGTCTTAGCTTGTTTACTGCATCTATCTGGGGTGATATTATAAAGTCTAATCTTCCTCAAGTTGGTGGTTTCAACTGTGCTGAGCTACAACTTCCATAATTCTTAGGCAGCAAGATTGTTTCAAAAAGGGGGAGAAAAATGTGGAGAAAGTGCAAAGGAAACATCAGCACAGCATTAAATTTGAGCTAATGGAAAAAGCCCAAGTAGCTTTTTTTTTTCTTTTTTCTTTTTGCTGGCGTGTCTTTTGAATGGCCTCGTCTTCTAAACAATTTCCTCATTCAGTTTCTCTTGAAAAAAAAAAAAAACTGACACGGTTAGCAAAATGGACACGCGTTCGTGTAGGCACAAATGAGAAGAGCACATTTTTAGAGAAACTGAGAAATAGATTTATGGGTTGCAGTGGTGTTGTGGGGGATGGGCTGGGTTCTTTTCTTGCCCTGGAGTGGCATTTTTTTTTGGGGGGTGTCCAAAGCTAGAAAGGCAAAAAAACCTTTTGCAAGCTGGGAGCTGAGTTCACAAATAAACAGACGATGATAGAAAAGCATTCTGCCTGGTACTTCACACATCTGCACAGGATATTTTTTTTTTCTAAATTCATTCTCCTTAAAGAAATGTTTTAAGTGGACTTCCATTGTCCAGATCTCCATTTCATTCCATCATCTCAAAAGATGGCCAAAACAAAATGGCAGGTGTGGAGCACCTGAGACATACAGTAATGCAAGATAATAATATTAGTAATAGTCTGGATGGTACTGTCTATGGCAGTACCTGGGGACAGCAGAATAGAAGAGAAAGAACTGGAGAAGATAACAAAATACAAAGACCTGCACATAGAAGTAGAATGACTGTGGCAAATGAAAGCAAAGGTAGTACCAAGAGTAACAGGCACCTTGGATGTAATTTCAAAACAAAACAAAACAAAGCTAAGCTGGAACACCCACTTAAACACCATCGGCATTGACAAATTCACCAGCAGTCAATTGCAGAACAGCTTCCATCCTGCGACAATATCTGTAACACCATCAAACATCCAAATCTGTCTATCCCAGGTCCTTGGTAAGGACTCGATAGGTGGACAAAAATGCCAAACCCAGTCTGAGCATCTGGCTGACTGTGTGACGAACCATAATCAAGAGTTTTATGTAATTTGAGGGTAACACATTTATTACAAGGTGAGTTATTCTGTGTAATCATGAAGGTGTTATTTAAAATATCACAGGTTTATTTACTTATTATTTCAGTGCCCTGCCAACTCCATGCAACTCCCACCTATTTAGATGCGTCCTTAAGCCGTGAAATGTTTCGTGAAAATTACGTTGATAATGATAATATGCTACTTAGCATCCCCACCTGGCTACAGTAAGATCAAAAGTACTTCAGAATATTCTGTTTAACTGCCTGTCTGAAAATCATGAAGGAAAGACCCACACCCATCTGGTTTCATAGAGATAGAGACCCAGTTGTAAAAACAAAACAAAACAGTTTTCTAGCTTCTTGTCTATGGGGATTGTCAGTCATCCAGGTCATGATTGTCTCAAAGATGCTTTTTCAAAAGGCAACTGGACTTTGGTTTTCCTTGAAGACCTTTCGTTTCTCATCCAAGAAGCTTCTTCAGCTCCCCAAGAACTTCCAAAGTCCAGCTGCCATTTGAAAAAGAACCTTTGGATTTTCTAGCTACCTTTCTCCAAATCTCACATAATGAAAACCTCAGCATGTCTACAAAGGCAGCCTTATGGAGTAACACATTCCAGTGCAGTCCACTAGAAGGGATAAAAGCCTAGCTGAGCTTTTACTTATTTGTTTTGTTTCAGAGCTCTGTCTACCAGGTATGGCTGCAATTATAATTCACTTATAATTAAATAAGGTCCTTCCTAGCTATTGGATTTTGAAGCGGCACAATAGGAAGAGTATATATATATGTAGGTCTTTGGTAATTCGGGTTTTCTCCCGCGTAAAATTGGAAGTGTCTTGGCGACGTTTCAACGAAGTCCCATTCGTCATCTTCAGGCTGGCGTCTTCGGCTTCGTGCTTCTAGGAGCAATGTGTGATCACAGCTGTTTCTTTCTTTTAACTGCCAGTGGGGGTATGAACTGATTGGGTGGGAGCTTGGCTGTGTTCTGATTGGGTGGAGGTGTGTTCTGATTGGTTAGGGGCTTGGCTGTGCTCTGATTGGATGGGGGGATGGCTGTGCTCTGATTGGATGGGGGGGTGTTCTGTTTGGGTGGGGGCTTTGTTTACGTGGGAGAAAACCCGAATTACCAAAGACCTACATACAAACACCCGTGAAAACCTCAGAAAACACACACACACACACACACACACACACACACATATATATATATATATATATGTCTTTGGTAATTCGGGTTTTCTCCCGCGTAAAATTGAAAGTGTCTTGGCGACGTTTCGACGAAGTCTCATTCGTCATCTTCAGGCTGGTGTCTCTTCGGCCTCGTGCTTCTAGAAGCAATGTGTGATCGCAGCTGTTTCTTCCTTTTAACTGCCAGTGGAGGTATGAACTGATTGGATGGGAGCTTGGCTGCGTTCTGATTGGGTGGAGGTGTGTTCTGATTGGTTAGGGGCTTGGCTGTGCTCTGATTGGATGGGGGGTTGGCTGTGCTCTGATTGGCGGGGGGTGTGCTCTGCTTGGGTGGGGGCCCTGTTGTGCTCAGATTAGTCTGAGTTGCAGGGGGATTTGAGATGGAGAGCTGCATTGCTGTTGTTTGGCTTCGCGTTCGTGGTCGTGCCACATCTTCAAGGTGGGTGTCAGTTTGCTTCACGTATGAAATGGAGGGGTTTAAAATGGCCAATGATGCAGCTGTGGTCTGGTTTCTGGTCCGCGGTCGTGCCTCATCATCGGTGCGGGTTTGAGTCTGCTTTTTGTGTGGATGTGTGGTGGTGACATCATGTGTGGTCTTCGTGAGTGTGGGTCCAGTGTTGCTCCTTGTGCTAGGGATTCGTCTGTCAATAAGGCTGGGTTTCCAAATGGCTGGTAGGCGGGAGGTATCATCTCGTTTATTCATGCTGTGTGGGCGTTTTTCTATCTCGATGGCTTCTCTGATTATTCTGTTGTTAAAGTGTTCGGTTTTAGCAATAGTTCTGGTATTTTTAAAGTCAATTTTATGTCCTGTGGCTTTGAGGTGTTGGACCAGGGAGGAAGTTGGTTCCTCTTTTCTGACTGAGTTCTTGTGTTCTTCAATGCGTGCACTTATTCTTCTGTTGGTTTGTCCGATGTATGTGGTGGGGCAGGCGGTGCATGGGATTTCATATACTCCTTGATTTTCTAACTCAATTTTGTCCTTGGGGTTTCTTAGGATGGTGGATATTTTTCGGTTTGTGCAGAATGCTGTCTTGATGTTGTGTTTGTGGAGGATCTTGCTGATTTTGTCTGTGGTGCCTTTTATGTATGGGAGGAGGGCTTTGCCGTTTTCTTGTTCTATGTCTTGGATTTTAGTGGGGGTTTCTTTTTGGATTAAGTTGGTAATCTTATTTCTTTGGAATCCGTTGGATGTTAGTACATTAGTGAGAGTGTGTAGTTCGGTTTTTAGGTGTTGTTCGTCAGCTAAGCGTTTTGTTCTCGAGATGAGTGTCTTGGCTACGGAGTTGATCTGTGCTGGGTGGTGGTGTGAGAGTGCGTGCAGATAGCGGTTTGTGTGTGTTTTCTTCTGGTAGATGGTGTGTCCTAGGGAGCCATTGGATTTCTTGTAGACTAAGACATCCAGGAAGGGAAGTTGCTTGTTAGCTTCTGTTTCCATGGTGAACTGTATTTTGGGGTGTAGGCTGTTGAGGTGTGTGAGGAAGTTGTCTAGTTTTTCTTTCCCATGTGGCCAGATTATGAAGGTGTCGTCTATGTATCTGAGCCAGAGTTTGGGTTTATGATCAGATTTTTCTAGAGCTTGGGTTTCAAAGTGTTCCATGTAGAGGCCTGGTTCTCAGATGCGGGCTCGATTAATCGACACGTAGAATTGCCCCCGGCATATCAGACATTAAAAGCATATCTGGACGTGCGGCCCGGAATGGCCAATGGGGGGGCAGTGAGGATGCCAGACCTAGCCGCGCGACCCAAAACGCGTGTGGGGGTGGGGGTGGAAGGCGCATCAGGAGCGATGACACCAGGAAGGATAAGATCGGTAAGGAAGGGAGAGGGTGGAACTGAGGGCGAGGCAGCAGGTGGCTCAGCTGAGCTTAGGCAGATGAGGCAGAAGGATAGGATGCGGCTGTGCATGCGCACACCCAGGCATGCAGAAAGATTGGAAGGAATAGGACCCAGGGGGATAGATAATGGAAGGCAGGTACAGCGGATGGTTCAAAGGGATAAGAAGGAGGGGGGGAAGGTGAGGCAGTTGGCTAACGCACCAACGGCAGCAACATTAGGAAGGATAGGATCTGCAAGGATGAGAGGAGGTGAATTCAGGAGTGAGCCGGCAGATAGCCCAGCTGATCGTAGGCAGACGAGGCAGAGGGACGGGATACAGCTGTGCGCACGCACATCCAAGCGCGGAAGGAAATCGGAGGAAATAGCACTAATAGGGATAGATAGTGGAAGACAGGAACAACGGGCAGACAAACGGGATGGAAAGGAGGGGAGCGGCAATGGGAAGGCATCTAAGACACCGGATCTGGGTGTAAGGCCCAGAACGAGTACGGGGGAGCAGCTGGAAAGCAAGCCAACGGCGGCAACGCCAGGAAGGAGGGGATTGACAAGGATGGGAGGGAGGAAGGTTGGAGAACTGGAGTGCAAAAAAGAGGAGGCGGGACAATTAAGGCAATTACGGTCAGCCAGGACGGATGGCCCTATCACACGGTCAATGAGTAAGCAGTTAGGCTAGCAAGGTTTATAAAAGTAATTTCCACCCCAAAACTTTACTCTGAGGACGCTGGCAGAGGACCAGCGAAAGCTAAGTTGTTTTAATATTGTAAATAGTTGTTTTTATTGTTTTAAACTTTTTAACAATAAACAGCTGGTTTATATTTCTCCCGGAGATCGAGGACTGTGTTATTGAACAGATATGCCCGGGATTCGTATTTTTGCAGTTATCAAAGACATATATATATATATATATAAATA
>JALGBA010001061.1:22500-48479 GCA_023970755.1 Azemiops feae
TCCAGTCTCCTTTTCAAAACCTCCAGTGATTGAACAGCCACAACTTCCAAAGGCAAGCTATTCTGCCAATTAATTGTTCTCACTGCCAGGAAATTTCTCCTTGATTCTAGGCTGGACCTCTCTTGGATAATCTTCCACCAGTTACTCTTTGTCTTGCCCTCAGGTGCTTTGGAGATTAGGTTGAGAAGAGTGTTTTGGCTTACTATCACCAGTCCTCAACAAACAGGAGCTATGTCCTGTTTGTTCAATGAGCGAAGAAGGATGCAAGAAGGGATATCTGTCATCACAGTTGTATTTAAACAATTCAGGTGGAACACAGCCAGTGCCTGGGGCCTTTGTTACTCTTGATCAGTTTGGCCACTTCAAAATGGGAAGTGAAAGCCATTGGCTTAGAATATGAAGAGCTGGTTCTTTGGGGGTGAACATCTACGGTGGTTCAGCATACAAATGTTTCTCTCTTTTGGACTGGTTCCGTGGACTGGAGGGGGCGTGGTTTCACATGCTGCCTGCATCCCACAGATGGGACTTTGCTTGTTTGCATGGACCGGTTTCGGACATGTTGCGGCCTGGTGCCCGTCCATGGACCGGGGGTTGGGGACCCCTGATCTAGGGTGGTTCAGCATACAAATATTTCTCTCTCTCTCTCTCTCTCTCTCTCTCTCTCTCTCTCTCTCTCTCTCTTTTCTTTTTTCTTTTTTCTTTTTTGGGATGATATGACGTCTGTATTACAAATACTTGTTGGTTACCTAACAGCTACAATTTCAGTTGTTAGCATTGACCCTAAAACAGTAACAACAACAATAACAACAATATCCAGTTCTCTTGGATAAATAACCTGCCTGGTTACTTAAATGAATAGGGAAGTTTGACTCCTTGGTATGTGTGAAAGGACCATCCAAAGTGTGGTTTGTAGGGTACAGAATACTTTTCTAAGCAAACTGAACTTGACCTCTGGGTACCTTTGGGTAATTTGACCTCTGGGTACCTTTCAGTGCTCAGGAAAATGACATGCATATCCTGCCAAGTTTTTGTATGTTAGTTGATTTTAAGGTGATTTCTTTTAACTTTGACCTTGTGCTGATTTTACAGTGGTTGACTCTTTGTACTTTATTCTATTGTGTAAGCCGTTTTGAGTGCTTAAAATGCAGAGAGGTAGGAAGGAAGGAAGGAAGGAAGGAAGGAAGGAAGGAAGGAAGGAAGGAAGGAAGGAAGGAAGGAAGGAAGGAAGGAAGGAAGGAAGGAAGGAAGGAAGGAAGGATCTGTTGCTCCGAATTTTAAGGACCCTTCAAACAGCATTCTTTTGCCATGTAGTTTCCACAGAACAGGAAGTTGTAAAATATTTAGACTAAGAAATTATTTAACGTACGAGACAACACAGATTTTCCCAGCGGTAGGAATCTTAGTTATATGGGGAACAGTCCCTATGTCCAAAAGAGATGCAATGATGTAAAGGAAGACTAACTGGGATTCCGGGATGAATTTGCATTCTGCAAAAAAAATACTATTACCTATCAAATTTTACAGTATTCCATTTCCGTTTTGAAGTTGCTCCTAGTTTCCAAAACATGCTAAATACATTTTGAGAAATAGTGTCATCTTCTACTAAAGGGGGCTGAAACAGGATGGTAAAAACTTTTTAAATAAATGGGAAATTGACTGCCAGCAAACCTATTTTCCTCTCCCTGCTAGGGACAGAGATAATAACTATAGTTCAAGTTTCATGTCATATGGTTTCAGGCTGGAACAATTTGATGAACGGCTAACGGCTCTGCAGATAGATTCAGCTGCTCTACGGAGGAAGGCAATAACCACTATCAAATTCCATCACGATGTAAAATATGTGCTTTTCTCAGGAGATGGGAAGTTCCAAATATAAACAACTTAACACTTTTTCGCCTACTTCTGAGAAGCCGCTAATTACTCAGCGATGTGTCCTGTACAACATTTGTCCACAAACCCGGTTTACGACCCCTGAAGCAATTGGTTTTTATTCGCAATGGCAACACTGTCGAGATGTATCTTCTGAATATGTTCTTATTCCAGAAAGAGGAGGATGAATGTTTGCAAAATGTTGCCTACATGGATGTTCTATATCCACGGACATTAGTATAGTTCTAGCAAAAAAAACATTTTGGGGCATTTATCATTTCTCCAACGTTGTTCGACAAAAGAATTGGCTGAGTTACCATTTAATGGTGTTATGGAATAGAGGTTTCTAACCACGTGGTATAAAATATTGCTGTCCAGTGTGCTTTTGGGACTAAAAGCTTTTTGATTAGGGCCGATGCTTAAACCGCAACACTCTGAAACCTTGGATGACCATCCCGATTCTTTCTAACTTGCTGTCACAAAATTGTGTCAGCAGAAAGAAATAACTGAAAACGAGGGAAGTAAGTGGCCACCTTTAATTTAACATTAAATTAACTGTAAATGTAAGTTACATGAAATGAAACCCAAGATCCTGTTTGATTATTTGTATCTTGTATTTTATCTATATGCTTTTACTTTTTTTTTTTTTAATATTGTAAGCTGCCCACAGTTACCCTGTGTGATAAGATGGGTGGTCAACAAATCTGATAGATAAAATAAAATAAATAAATTATTGTTATCATTTTTGGCTCCACCTGACATGTATGACTGACCTGACACAAAAAGTTAAATTGCAGCACTTTGGATAAACATATGGTATATGTGAAAGGCTGAGCGCCAAAGAATTGAGGCCTTTGAACTCTGGTGCTGGAGAAGACTCCTGCGAGTCCCTTGGACTGCAAGGCGATCAAACCGGTCAGTCCTAGAGGAGATCAACCCCGACTGCTCTTTAGAAGGCCAGATCTTGCAGTTGAAACTCAAGTACTTTGGCCACCTAATGAGAAGGAAGGACTCATTGGAGAAGAGCCTAATGCTGGGAAAGATTGAGGGCAATAGAAGAAGGGGATGACAGAGAATGAGGTGGCTGGATGGAGTCACTGAAGCAGTAGGCGTGAGCTTAAATGGACTCCAGAAGATGGTAGAGGACAGGAAGGCCTGGAGGAACGTTCTCCATGGGGTCGCGATGGGTCGGACACGACTTTGCAGCTAACAACAAAAACATGGTATATGTATATCACAATTCAAGGCAAAATGAACATTTTCATATACTATAGAAAGCAATTGTGCATTCCTTTAAGTTACCTGTGTGGATCCAGCTACAGATATTTGTTTTGTCATAGCAGCAGCAGGGGTATTTCTAGTATAGGTAGACAAGTCAGCAGAAATTGAACCCAATCTTCTAACTCCTCTTAATCTCTTAACCACAATTGGTGTCTTGCATATAGTTAAGTCCATTGCTTAAATGCAAAGTAACTGCCATTTCTGGTCAGCACTGCTTTACGATTGATGTGGTCACCCTCATTTATACAGGAAACTGACTTAGGAAATAAAGAGTGCTATCCTACATTGTATATCTAGGGTAGAAGATCTCAGTGATACTAGCACATGACCAACAGCCTAAAGAAAAGATAAAAGAAGTCTACAATAAAATGAAAATTTTGGATTCCAAAACCAAGCATGGAGTCTAGTTAAATCCTAAAAAGATAAGGATTTCCCCTGTCCAGTTGTGTCCAAATCTAAGGGGTGGTGCTCATCTATGTTTCTTAGCCGAGGCAGCCAGCATTGTCTGAAGACATTTTCATGGTTATGTGGCCAGCATGACTATAGGCCAAGGCACACAGAATGCTGTTAGCTTCCCACCGAAATGGTACCTATTTATCTAGTTGCATTATCATGCTTTCAAACTGCTAGGTGGGCAGGAGCTGGGGCAAGTGATGGGAGCTTACCTCATCACGTGGCGCTAGGGTCTAAAACCCAGGCTGTCAGCTGGCACGTGTGCCAGAGGCGGCACTCAGAGCCCTCTCTGTGGGCACGCGCGCCATCGCCGCAGACCCACCTGCCCCCGCAGCCCCCTCCTCACCAGCAGCCCCCCCGGAGGAGAGTCACCCCCGAGCGCAGCCCACGTGGAGCAGCACAGCCAAGGACATGGCAGCTGAGCAGCGGGGACAAGACGTCGCCCTCACACCTGCTGCGCGCAGTTGATGCTGTGGGGCGCGGGTGGAGGGCATGGCTGCCATGGCGCTGCTGGGTCGCCTGGGTGATCTGTGGTGGGCCGTGGAGGTGGTGGGTGGCCCCGCGGGTGGGTCAGGGGTGGGAGGGGGGCAGTTTTGGGGCACTCGGTCTCTAAAAGGTTCGCCATCACTGCTATATATGGTTAAATATTAAATATTTAATTTTGGATATTCTCAAAAAAATGTGTTGGAGAAGACTGCTGATTCTGTTTCTTCTCTCATTCTTAGAAAAACACAGTGCTACCTCCTAGGGATGAATTTTTGAGATTTTTCCCCATGCATTTTGTGAACGTTCAATTGCTCATCAAATTAAAACTATCAACTTTAGCAATTTCAAATTGAGGAGGAGGAGGTCCCCTGACAGATACCAAATTAAGAGCGGAATGGAGCAGTTTGAAAGCTCAGCAAGATGTCATGTGGAAGATTAGACCTTCTGTTAGGGGAAGTTTCTGCTGTGTTCTCCCACATCCTGATCAATGGATACCATAAAAAAAAAAAAAAAGACCCACAGAGATTTCTTAGCTACTGGCATTGGTAAAAAAAAGAGAGAGATTTTTCTTTGGAGGATAAAACATACAAAGAATGGTTGCAGGAATTGGATATGTCTAGTCTAGTGAAAAGAAGGACTAGGGGAGACATGATAGCAGTCTTCCAATATTTGAGGGGCTCCTAGAAAGGTGAGGAGGTCAAACTATTTTCCAAAGCACCAGAAGGCAAGACAAGAAACAATGAATGGAAACTAACCAAGAAGAGAAGCAACCTAGAGCTAAGGAGAAATTACCTAATGGTGAGAGCAATAAACCAATGGAAAAACTTGCCTCCTGAAGTTGTGGGTGCTCCATCGCTGGAGATTTTCAAAAAGAGACTGGGCAGCCATTTATCCGAAATGGTATAAGGTCTCCTGCTCGAGCAGGGGGTTGGACTAGAAGACCTCCAAGGTCCCTTCCAACTCTATTATTCTATATTCTATTTCATCCGCATAAGGATGGGCCCCGCACTAATTTTCTACTTTAATTGGGTAAGATATGGGCAAAAATAGCATAATGTATCTCATCCAGTGAGGAATTCATCTCACACATGATAAGCAGAGCATTAAGCATGCACAGCCTCCCTCGAGGTTGAACACAGATAAAGTGGGGAGTGTTCTGCCAACTGCACTAGCAAGCAAACAGAAATAAAAAGTAAATATTTACTTAATATTTTCATAAGGAGATGTGTTTCGTGCAGCTTACTTCACTTTCAGATAAAAAAAACTTCAGTCACAATTGCAGGTTACACTATATATTTTCCTCTTTATGAAAGCATTGTCCTTTTTGTTGTTGTTGTTTCTCCACAATATATATATATATATATACTTCCTTCCTTCTCAGGGCTTCTTTCCTTCATTTGTACCTCTTTGCATCATGAACCCCCTTTCCCCTTCCCTTCATCCAGCAATAAAGACTCCCTTGAGTCAAACCCATCTATTTGTGACTTCATGGGAGCACCCATAAATTTTCCTTGACAATATATAAAGAAGCATTTTAGAAGCACTGCCAACTAGGTGTCTGTAGAGCAGTGGTGTCCAATCTTGGCAACTTCCCCTGGCTGGGGAATTCTCTGAGTTGAAGCCCACAGGTCTTAAATTTGCCAAGGTGGGACAATGCTTATAAACTAATTGTCCATCCCAGATGTCCGATGAGGACATCTATTGCCTCTTTGAACCAGATGTCCATTCAGTGCAAACCAATCCAGAGAACTAAGTGGAGCATATCTAACCCTGCAACTGAACGTTCTTCAAAAGGACAACTTTTTCTTTCATTGTTTCCATCTCAAGCTTTATTTGGATCTTTCAGTATGAAAGGTTAGGGCAGGGGTGTCAAACTTGCAACGTCACGTGACGTGTCGCGACGTATCGTTATTTTTTTTCCCCATTGCCGGCAATGGGCTGAGCATGGTTTCGCCATGACGCATCCAGCCCGCGGGCCGACAGTTTGACACCCCTGGGTTAGGGTTATTGTAGGAAACCTAAACTAGCAGTCTTTAGTTGGTCCACATGTCGATCCTTGGAATGACTGTTCTTGCACCCGGAAGGAATAAACTGGTGTTCTATCACAGGGTTAAACAACAGGGATGGGAAACTAACATAACGGTTGTGAAAAAGCACATTTTCTCCCTTACACTGGAGCCAATAGAATGACTAAAGCAACACCCATAAATTTGTTGTTGTTGCTTTAGGTTATTTTAGGTTTTAGTTTATAACTTCCTCCATATCCCTTTCTATGCTTGGCCTAACTTTTTTTTACACCATAACTTACAGTTAATATTCCATTCTAAATATATATGCAGATTTTAGTGATTTTATGTTCTGCATTACCATTCATACCTATCATTGTTATTGTTAGCTATGTAGCTTTGTATATTAGCATATTAATCACATATATTTATATGGCACTGCATTCGTAGTTGATTTTAAAATCCCAATTTTATTCATAAGAATCTTGGTGCAATGCGATTGTACAGAAGTCTGTTTTAGTACAATGTAAATTTGATTTGTCAGTGAAATATTTATATATATACACACACACCCTTTGCTTTCCCCTGTTTTCCTGCAAACATTGTGTAGAATTTTAAGACATTTATAGAGTCCTGGGAGTTTAAGGGTTCTGCACAGTATCTTAGCTGTTCCTAACACTTCACTGTTCTAGACAGAGACCTCCAAGGGTGTTTCTGCAATCTGTTAGAGCTGTTCTCCCAGCTTAGGAAATGTTGACTGTTCCTACCATCCTTGGGGCCACCTTAACCTTTATTTTCTACACCTTCTCTAGTTCCTCCTTCAGACTCTGCTACTTCTCCAGCTTCTCATACTCCTTCTTCCTGATGTTGCTGTCACTTGGCACTACTATATTTATCACTACTGCTATCTTTTGGTTCTTGTCTACTACCATGATGTCTAGTTGATTGGCCAGTACCTGCCTATAGGTCTGGATCTGGGAGTCCCATAAGATCTTACAGTAGTCCTGTTATTCTCCACAACCTTTTGTGGGATCTCTCAACTACACTTAAGAGGGTCTAGCCCATATTCTGCAGTACTATAGTCTTAGAACTGTACACAATGCTAGTTACTTGGTTCGGCTGCTCAGTGTATGTGTGTATATATGAGAGACATATGAACCAATGCCCAACAGATATTAGCCAATTGTTATAATCAAGGAGAGAAGCAACCTAGAAATAAGGAGAAATTTCCTGACAGTTAGAAAATTAATCAGTGGAACAACTTGCCTCCAGAAGATGTGAATGTTCCAACACTGGAAGATTTTAAGAAGAGACTGGACAGCCATTTGTCTAAAATGGTATAGGGTTTCTTGTCTGAGCACGGCATTGGACTGGAAGACTTCCAATGTACCTTCCAAGTATTATCCTATCCTATCCTATCCTATCCTATCCTATCCTATCCTATCCTATCCTATCCTATTCTATCCTATCCTATCCTATCCTATTCTATTCTATTCTATTCTATTCTATTCTATTCTATTCTATTCTATCCTATCCTATCCTATCCTATCCTATCCTATCCTATCCTATCCTATCCTATCCTATCCTATCCTATCCTATTCTATTCTATTCTATTCTATTCTATTCTATTCTATTCTATTCTATTCTATTCTATTCTATTCTGCAAGAATGATTCCATAGAGAGGTTTTCCATGTGGTGACCAGGACAATAAACACTGGTGGACATTATCCTATGAACATAGCTAAAAGATAGCCTTCCCCAATCTCCATCATACAGAGCAACCTCACATTTTCTGTCAGCATTCTAAGGTAAACATTGGCACAAAAAAGTCAATCCTCACCCCCAGATTGATTCTTCTCCTCCTCCACATTTCATTCTGTTCCTGAAATACCGGCTGTGAAAAATGCTTTGTCTTATGATGAGGGACACTCTGTACCTATTGCTTAAATGCCTAAACCATTCAACTGTAATGAAAAAGGGGGGAGGAAAAATAGTTTGACTGGGAAAAATGTCTCATCCAAGATGGTGCCCCGTGGAATACTACACCTACTGATTACACAAGGCTGGCCCAAAACTAAACAGTCAGGCATCTATATCCCCAAACATGTGATGCCTGAGGTGAACAATCCGAACCGTATCCTTCTGTGCAATTTGTCATTTTGCAGCCACTCTTCATCTGAATGGTCCATTTGAGACTTCCCCTTCACCAATTGTTGGGGCCACCTCCATGTGTCTCATCGTATAGAGAGACAACAAATGGACCATGAACTTTTATGAAGTTGCAGATCGCCCAGAAGCCTGAGGTGGGGAGGAAGTGGTTGAGGAAGAAACGATGTTATAACAGCTTCATTGCCTTTTGTTTCCTCCTCTGCCAGGTGCCTAAGAGACCTTAAGTAAATTAGGAGCCGGTGATGGAACACACTACACAATCCTTGAGATATTACAGCTCAAAGCACTGACTGCTGATCACCGCAGAGGCAACGGCCCTGCCAGGCAGAAGGGTTTCATTAACCAACCCCTGAGATTTAGTCTTTATGGGGTTTTGGTTTTTTTTTTTTGACATTTGCACACAAAATTCTCATTAGCCAAAGGTGGGCAATAGACAAAAACAGGAAGAACAAAGGAGCTTTTATTTCCCAGTCTATTATTTAAAAAGAAATAGAGTTGGCTTTCTCCCCCTTCTTTTTCATCTTTTTTGGCCATTATTTTTCATTTAGAGAAGAACTGTTAGATAAGGGAGTAAGTAATTGTTAGAGGGTAAATACCTGTCCTTTACTTTGGAAAATACTATACATAAGTGTTGTTTTCCCTCTCAATCACCTGTAAATACCCCCATTCCAAGTATCAACTTATATACTAATACAATTTACAAACGTCATACTAGAACATGTCATTAATCTAGTAACTTAGGAGTAGAAATCTTTTTTTAAAAAAAAAAAACGGCATAACAATCCTATTTGGCCAAAAGGATCATTTAATTCTAACATTCTTTTCCATATATAATAAATCTGATAGGCTTGGGGAAATCACAGAAGAACAAAGGCAACCTGGCAATTATCTGATTATTTACTTATTTGTGCAATTTAGAGGCCACCCAACGCCTAAATTTGTCACAGAGAAAATCTATATAGTCACTGCAAGTCAAAAGCAACAACTAAATCACTTCTAGTGACTTAGGGAAACAATGTTGGAGAATAATAAATAAATAAAAGTGTCCCAAAGTAATACATACATAAATGACACACACACACACACAGACAAAGGGGGGTCTCCACCATCAATTTACCCCAAGGCCTGGCAGAATACTCAGGTCTTCAGCATCTTCCTGAACATCTTCTTCCAAAAACTAGACGTGTAAAACCTTTTCTGAGACTTTGGGGGTTACAAATCAGCCTTAACAGATTTCTAATCAAATTTGGAAATCAAAAGATCATTAGAGCCCAATCTGTAAAACATCCTAAATCAATTTGCATTAAAATTCACAAGGGCGTATTCTTCAGGTAGAGAAGGATGAATCAATCCTTCTTTCTTCCATCTTCTTCTTTAAAAAAAAAAAAAAAACTAAAGAAATTTGCTGATTTTTCTATTCGCGGTTGGACAAATACTGATTTCCAGCCTGAAAAAGAAAGACGTGAAAGATCTTTTTTTTTTTTTTCTGCCAGAAAGTTTGGCAGAAAAAAGGGAAAGGTAATACAGCCATATTTTAGAACCAAAACATTGCTATATGCAGTGGAATTCAAAACCAGAGGTAGAAGCTTGTTCTCCTTCATGTAGTAAACAAAAGCTAAAGATTATGTTCTCTCTCACCTGACAATTCTCTAGACAGTATCACTTCCCACCATCTCCCAAGGTCTTTCCTACATACTATTACAGTGTACTATTTTACCTTTTTCACCATGCAACTGTGCATTGTTGGACAGGGCCCAATCTTCACCTTTCTCAAGAACCCTTTGAACCTTCAGCCTGCCTTAGCAAACCCACTCCACGTCCCCTCCCAGCTTTATGTTATCTGAAAATTCAATGAACATGTGCTTTATTCCCTTGTCTAAGTCATTGATGAAAGTGTTGAAGAGCACCGGGCCCAGGATAAAGCCCACTGCATGCCTCATTCCGTGAACACATCGACCCGATAATCCATACTTTGGATTTGGTTGTTCAGCCTGCATATCCGTGTTGCAGAGGGACCATCCATCTCCCTCAGTTTCCACTTTATCAAGATGGAGACTACAGTCAATTTTATCAAATGCCTTTGGTGTTCTGTTAATACAAAATGATTAAGCTTGATGGGCCGAAAGTGTCCATAAGAGAAAGACATATATGCACCGGCCACAGACCTTTTAGTCAAGTAACCCTAACAGTTTAGTCTTCTGAATTGTGGAGGTTTATGCTACGTTCTGACATTTGAAATATGGACACCAAGATCAATACTAATCCTACACATGACTGAAGGAGAGAATAAACCGACTGTGACTCTTCCGGACTCTTACAGAATCATGAAGATGACAATTGATACAATCTCTGTAATTAATCTATGTCAGCTGACGTGACTCTTGTTCTTCCGGGAGAAACTGATCAGGGTGATGAGAGGAAATTTATTTTCCTGCCCCACCCACTTCTCCAGGAAGACGATCTGAAAAGGTTTATCGATTCACGATTTAGGCTGAACTCCAGTTACAACTGCTAAAAGATACATTTTCAGGATAAAAGGGTGGCTTATTCAGCATGTAACGGGAGAAAATAGAAAACGACTGGTATCTTAAGAATACTAAGAAATGAGACCGCTTCTGGATTTTGCACTTGAGGGGGGGGGGGAATAAATGCAGCTTTGATTTTGGGTTTCACTGATTAGATTGATTTGTTGTTATAGAAATGGCTAGTTTATACGATTGTGGAAACGTAAAAAGTTGAGGTTCGGTGTCAATGCTTATTTTTACTGCAACAGAGGAAGTCGGAAGTCAATGCCTTTCTTTTTCTTTTTCCCTTCTCCCCCTCACTTTTCTTTCCCTTCCCCCCTCCCATTGTGTCCTACTATTTGCCTTTGTGTTTTTGTATTTTATTCTATAATCTAATAAAATGTTATAAACTCCTTTCAAAAAAAAAATACTAAGAAACATTTAATTTTTATTTTAAAAAAATAGAAAATAGAATCATTGGGCGGGAAGGGACCTTGGAGGTCTTCTAGTCCAACCCCCTGCTCAAGACAGGAGACCTTATATACTATCCCAGTCAAATGGTTGCCTATTTTTGAAAACATCCAGTGATGGAAGACTGGAACTCTGGGAGGCAAGCCGTTTTTTTTTTTTTCCTTTTTAAAAAAAATTGTTTTCATTGTTAGAAAATTTCTCCTCACTTTTAGGATGGCTCTCTCTTTAACAAGCAATCACAATTGAACAATTGTAGCTTAAAAATATAAATAAAAGAGAAAGAGAGCATCTGATGGTCACCATGAAATGACAACTTTAAAAAAATGTATTTATTTTATATCCCATTATTTTAAACAAAACCCAGCACTTTACATAAAGCAAAGTCACGCTGTCTTTTGCATCCAAAAGGCAACCCCACAATGCAGTAACTTGTCTCCCACAGCTACAGTAGTGGCCAAAATTGTGGAAACCTTTTGGGAAAAAGTGTATTTTTGAGGTGTGATGGCTAATAACACCATTTTTGTTTGGAGTAGTACCATAAAATTATATATCAATGGAAAGATAATTTAATCAAGAATGTAATGCAACCAAGCTTGTTCAATTATCTGCACTGTATTCTATGAAAAGTTATAGCCAAATAACCAGAAAAAGGAAGCACAACTTGCTTAGGTTGATATCAGGTAGCTTTCCTTCATCTGATTGTAGCCAATGAGCATGAGTGTGTAGAGAGCCAATCAGGTGTCATCTTGTTTTGGCAATGAGCCAATCAGATCACAGTAGGATTCAGTTATTGATGTCATGTATTGAAGCTGAGAGGAGGACATTTGTCAGTGTGTTATGGGATCGCTATCAAGTTGGTTGGGTTTTTTTGTGTTCTTTCATTTAGTGAGCTTGTAAAACGTAATAAAATTAAAGTCATGGTGCAAAGAGTTGACTGGTTGCCCAGAAAGCGATGTAAAATAGTATTATTAAGTGAACAAGGCTACAGTTATAAAGAAATTAGAAGAAAAATGGGTGGAAACTTAACCAAAGGTGGCGTTTCTACTGTACACCCAAAAGTTTTCCACAATTTTGGCCACTACTGTAACTGGAAAAGTAGGGTAGATTTTTTAAAATGATAAGATGATTTTACATAGGCTTAAAGAACTATGGAAACATAAAAGAAATGTAGGAGAAAAAAAGAAACTATAAAAAAAGTAAAAGAGAAAGTGAAAATAACAATAAAGTGCCTGAAGAAGCAACTTTCAATCTTCTTCGCGGCAGTTACAAAAAAAGGTAATTACCGTTTCCACCCTCCTGAATTACATGCTGTTTTCCTTCTTCTCATAAACAACCTGTTTAATCAGCAAATCCCCCAAATCCCCAGTTCATTTTTATCCATATTCAGCCAAAAGTCCATAAACGGTTTCCAGCCTTTGATAAAGGAAAAGCTGAAATACGTTTGCTTAAAAGCTCTCCTAAAAATTAGCAACAGAACTCAGACTGGGTCTTTTAGGCACTTCCCAGCTGGTAATCAATGCAACGCCCTCCATATGGGTGTCACAACACTGAAACCATTCAATCACAGGACAAGATGTTTGGTCACAACAGAATCACACACAATTATCATAATTTCTGGACTAGAAGAGAGGAACAGAACTGCCATATTTTGGATCTGTTTTATGATGCCAAGAAGTGACTGGACAACTTATCTAATCAAGGAGAAATCCAACCTGGAAATAAGGAGAAATTTCCTGAGTTAGAACAATCAGTCAGTGGAACGGCTTGCCTTCAGAAGTTGTCCATCACTGCAGGTTTTCAAGAAGAGATTAGACAGCCATTTGTCTGGGATTGTATAGGGTCTCCTGCTCGAGCAGGGGGTTGGACTAGAAGATCTCCAAGGTCCTTTCCAATCTACTATTTTATGTTCTACTTTTAAGTAGGGATACATGTGCATTTAATCCAAATCCACACTTTGAAATAAGCCTACTTGATTCATAGCTCCTGAACTAATATGTAAAAATGAGATTATGTTTGTTTGTTTGTTTTAGATATCTTGCTTCCCTGAATTTTACAACCTGGTTTTTGGATCTATAAAAAGAAAGCTTATGTGTTTTTGTATCTCTCTCTCTCTCTCTCTCTCTCTCTCTCTCTCTCTCTCTCTCTCTCTCTCTCTCTCTCTCTCTCTCTCTATCTATCTATCTATCTATCTATCTATCTATCTATCTATCATCTATCTATCTATCTATCTATCTATCTATCTATCATCTATCTATCTATCTATCTATCTATCTATCATCTATCTATCTATCTATCTATCTACTATCTATCTATCTATCATCTATCTATCTATCTATCTATCTATCTATCTATCATCTATCTATCTATCTATCTATCTATCTATCTTTCTATCATCTATCATCTATCTATCTATCTATCTGTCTATCTGTCTGTCTATCTATCTATCTCTATCTATCTATCTATCTATCTATCTATCTATCTATCTATCTATCTATCTATCTATCTATCTATCTATCTATCTATCTATCTATCTATCTATCTATCTATCTATCTATCTATCTTGATTATGTGACCTCGCAGCTAAACTTTCTCTAAGATATATTTATATACACATATATAAATCTACTTCTATTATCAACATCTTGCTCTCTCTAATTGTACAGTATACTCTGGCACAAGCTTTACAATAATTGACTGCAAAAAAAAAAATAGCAAGACTATTTTGACTAGATAAATGTTTAACAGATAAAGACCAAAAGTAGCTAAATTTGTTCTCCCATGCCCACAAAAGGATTATTTCCTGAATTATTATGTATTGATTTGGATCAATAATGAAAAGGTTTTAGTTGGTTGCAATTTGTTACCTTCAGAAAAGTGGCTTTTCTAAATGCACAAAAGCAATCAAATCATCCCTTTTGATATGACGGCTTGAATCATTCGGAAGAGTTGATCAGATTAATCAGCTCAATTTGGAGATTTAACTGAATAGCCATTGAATTTCTAAATCAAATCTCTGTGCAGTCCAATTTATGAACGCATTTTTACTTATGCATACCCAGAAGAAAAGATGAATAAAAGTTTGGGTCCCATAGAGAAGGACTGGAAATTTATGCTTTCTTGTTACAAGATTGCTTTAATCTCAGGGTCATAAACTTTCTCTGCCTCTTTCCTTTCTGGGTCCTTAACACTTGGGTTCTTAATGTGGTGCCTAGGGGAGTTAATATCCCTTTTATAATAATCCTTAGCACCTTCCAAGTTCTGTGACCTAATCTTATTAAAGTCGTTTGAGGGTTGTTGTTTTTTTTTTAAAAAAAGAGAATGGGAAGCATTTTTGCAAAGCCCACCTAAACATTACCTGCATTTCAAACAGTATCTAATGGTCCATATTTACATCAGCAGCTTTTTTAAAAAAATAAAATGGTGGCTGGTTGCTTTATTCGTGACCTGGTACATGTGTGATAGGTCACATTCATTATGGAAACCAATTATGCCAGGGGCCACATCAAGCACTCCAAATGTAATCACTACGCCAAAACAACTGGTAAATCTTGTTTTAATATGTACAAGAAACATACTTTCCTTACATTTTTCCTTTAAAGCTAAATAGTATTTCCCTTATGCTTGAACTCAAGGATCTATGATTTATACCACGATGAGATAAAAACATCTAAAGTGAGGACAAACTTAGGACAAGTTTTGAACTATCCTAGAAAAAAGGTACTGAGGTTAACAGTATTGTCTTAAACTAGGAACTTAAAATTGAAGAATACACACCATGTGTATAAAGAGAGAGAGAGAGAGAGAGAGAGAGAGAGAGAGAGAGAGAGAGAGAGAGAGAGAGAGAGAGAGAGAGAGAGAGAGAACAGGCTAAATTTAAGCAAGAATGGCTTCCATATATATTACATATTATGCAGCAAGGTAAATGAAAACATTTAGTGCATGTCTAAATTAAATAATGGCGCTGGAGAAGAGTCCCGGTGCTGGAGAAGACTCCTGCGAGTCCCCTGGACTGCAAGGCGATCAAACCGGTCAGTCCTTGAGGAGATCAACCCCGACTGCTCTTTAGAAGGCCGGATCCTGAAGTTGAAACTCAAATACTTTGGCCACCTAATGAGAAGGAAGGACTCACTGGAGAAGAGCTTAATGCTGGGAAAGATTGAGGGCAGTAGAAGAAGGGGACGACAGAGAATGAGGTGGCTGGATGGAGTCACTGAAGCAGTAGGCGTGAGCTTAAATGGACTCCAGAAGATGGTAGAGGACAGGAAGGCCTGGAGGAACGTTGTCCATGGGGTCGCGATGGGTCGGACACGAACTCGCAACTAACAACAACAAATTAAATATTTGTCTGTATAATATATAATATCCTTTTGTAATATCCAGTTTGCTACAATGGTTAAGGTACCAGGATAGAAAGTGGGAGACAGTGAGCTAGTCCTGCCTTAGACACATAGGCTGAGTAATTTTGAGCCAATCACCAAGAGATGGTGAGTTCCCAGTCCCGCCTTAGGCATGAAAGCTGATTGGGTGACTTTGGGCCAATCACCAGGAGATGGTGAGTTCTAGTCCCACCTTAGACATGAAAACCAGCTGGATGACCATGGACCAGTCACTCCCTCTCAGACCAATCCACCACACAGGGTTGTTGTGGAGAAAATAGGAAGGAGGAGAATTAGGTGTGTTTGCCACCCTGTTATTTATAAAAAATAATCAAAAAGTGGGATTTTTTTTAAAAAAAGTACTCTAGTGGGCATTTTGGCATTAAGTTCAAAAATTTACACATCTTTTTTACATCATGAAAAACAGCTTAATACACTCTGGTGTCTGTTACTAATTGTATATTAAGCAATAATTGTATAACCTCAGTAAGTATCTTAGTTAATATGTATTTTTGAAAATACACATTTGTTTTAAATAAAAGTATTATAAGACTAAAAAAATAAGTAAAACAATCCCAGAGTATTCTTCATTTATTTCTTAGAGGAGGGAAAGGAATGTACATCTATCTATATTTGTTTATCTATGTATGTGTAATATTACTAAATAAATATTATTTGCTAAAAAAAATACCTCACATGGGAATAATACTGGAATTTCAAAACAGAGTTTTATTTTCCCCTGTGTGCACCAGTGATGATCAGACATGCATATCTACTAAATGATATCTGCCAGGAGAATAGAATAAAATAAAATAAAAAATATCAGAACTTACTATAATAAAACTGTATCATAAAAACAGGAAAAACAACCTATACTTGCGGCAAATCTAATCCTTCAGTCTTAAGCCTGTCAATATTTTACATGAACTAAGCCTAATACTGTTCCAAACACAAATACAGATCTTCATTAAATAAGTTCACTAGACCGAGTTGTAAACTTTCATCTTTTACCCTGCATAAATCATTTACATTCTGGGGTTCAGACCTGAATAGGAGCAGGACTCTACAAAATTAGAAAATTACAAAAAGAAACATAGGGCTATGTCAACCTCACACTGAAGGTGGATTTGCACACCTCTGTTAAGAGTTCAGAGGCGGATTTAAGACATAGAAATGTTGACATGGAGTACAATTCTTTTGCAGAAAATGAGGGTTGCTTTAATATGAACAAAAACAAAAAGATGGTGATATTTCATTCTGAGCAAATCTCCATATTTAGATTTTTAGTTTTTAGTTGTGACCACCACATCACTTAGCAGTGGAAATTCTGGTCCCAATTGTTGTAAGTAGAGGTTTAGTTGTGAATAGTATTTAAGGCAGAATATGGAGAATCTGTGGCTATATTGAAGACACTGATTTTGCTTTGTTATATTAAAGTATTATGAACGATTTCTTGTATATTCCCTAGATCAGTGGTGGCGAACCTATGGCACGGGTGCCAGAGGCGGCACTCAGAGCCCTCTCTGTGGGCACGCGTGCCGTCACCCCAGTCCTAGGCCTTCAGCTGGGTTTTATAAAACCTTTTCACTTTAGGCCTCCGCCGCCGTGTGCAAAAAAAAAAAAAGGTTCAATCGGTCAATTTCAACTTCTCGCGGGAAAAAAAAAGATCTTGCAAAGTTGGAATTGATTGATAGAACTTTTTAGTCCCATCCAGTCTGCCGTTACCACCGCAGCCACGCCCACCCAATGGACCACGTCCACCCAATGGGCCACACCCACCTGGCACTCGACGATGCACAAGTGGGCTTGGGGTTGCAGTTTGGGCACTTGGTCTCTAAAAGGTTCGCCATCACTGCCCTAGATAATACATATATCAGCCTGAGTCCAAATTTTCCACTGCATTTAAGCAACGTTATGCATTTATTAAATTTATTTGCCACCTCTCTCACCAAGGATGGAAGAAATTATTGCATCTATCTTTCAGGATGGGGAGGGAGAAATTACCCAGTTATTCAGCAGATATGACTTGACTACCACCCTCTCACCCAGAAGTTGATTTTTTTTTATTTTATTTTTTCTTGTTTTGTTTCATGTCAATCAAAGTTGGCAGCAGAAGAAGCAGAATTCCCAGCCCATTTGCTCTTCTGCATCAAAACTGCTGTCGTTCTGGAACACTTTGGGAGCAACATTCTGGAAGGGAGAGAGACCAATTTTGGGGGTACAGGGGAAGAAAATGGCTCTCCTCTTGGAGGGTGAAGAAGTGAAAAATTTCAGAGAGAGAGAGAGAGAGAGAGAGAGAGAGAGAGAGAGAGAGAGAGAGAGAGAGAGAGAGAGCATCCTAAGATAGTGTTTCTCAACCTTGGCAGCTTGAAGATGGGTGGAGTTTAACTCCCAGAATTCCCCAGCTAGGGAATTCTGGGAGTTGAAGTCCACCCATCTTCAAACTACCAAAGCTGAGAAACATTATCCTAAGACGTACCTGATCCCATATGCCCTCAGATGCATATAATAGGAGGTTATGTTGCAAAAATCTGTGGTTATTGGTTTTTCAGTTCACGAATCAAATTCTTAGTGGAGCCCAAAATAAACATAAGAGAATTATGTGAATGTTAGTTTTTGTAAGAAATTGAGTCAAAAAGAAAAAGAAAAACACCAACCTAAGGAGAAAGGAGAGCAGATAATATTCTAAAGAGCTTCTTCTTGGTAGATGGATCTGCAGCTGGCTGGCAAACCGTACTCAACGAGTAGTCCTCAATGGCACCACATCCACATGGAGAGAGGTAAACAGCGGAATACCACAAGGTTCCGTCTTAGGCCCAGTATTTTTCAATATCTTCATCAATGACTTAGATGAGGGAATTGAAGGGGAACTCATCAAATTTGCAGGTGACACCAAACTGACAGGAGTGGCCAACACCCCAGAAGACAAACTCAGGATCCAAAAAGATCCTGACAAACTTGAACAATAGGCCCTATCCAACAAAATGAGTTTCAATGTGGAGAAAAGCAAAGTTTTACATTTAGGCAGGAAAAATCAAAGGTACAAGTACAGATTGTGCGAGACCTGGCTCAAAAACAGTAACTGTGAGAGGGACCTTGGAGTCCTAGTGGACGATCACTTGACCATGAGCCAGCAGTGTGCAGCAGCAACCAAAAAAGCTAATACAATCCTGGGTTGTATAAACAGAGGGATAGAATCAAGATCACGCAAAGTATTAGTACCGTTTTATAAAACCCTAGTAAGACCACACCTGGAATACTGCAGCAATTTTGGTCACCATGTCACAAAAAAGATGTTGAGAGTTTGGAAAAAATTCAGAGAAGAGCAACCAAGATGATCAAAGGCCTGGAGACTAAGACATATGAAGAACGGCTGCGAGACTTGGGTTTGGCTAGTCTAAAGAAAAGAAGAAATAGGGGAGACATGATACCAGTATTCCAGTATCTGAGGGGCTGCCACAAGGAAGAGGGGGTCACTTTGTTCACCAGAGCACCAAAGGGAAGGACGAGAAACAATGGTTGGAAGCTGATCAAAGAGAGAAGCAACCTGGAATTAAGGAGAAACTTCCTGACAGTGAGGACAATTAACCAGTGGAACAGCTTGCCTCCAGAAATCATGGGTGCTCCATCACTGGAGATTTTTAAGAAGAGACTAGACAATCACCTGTCTGAGATGGTAAAGGTTCTCCTGCTTGAGCAGGGGGCTGGACTAGAAGACCTCCAAAGTCCCTTCTAGCTCTATTCTGTTCTAAATTCTAAATGAGTATCAGTCTATGTAGGTAGAAACACTTAATGATCTTAGCTAATCTCAAAAATCTATGTGAGATTGATCCTGATTGGTATATGGATAACTATTTCCATAATATTTTCAAAAAAGTGTATTTTAATCCAAATAAAATGCATGTTTAAAAACATTTTAGGGGCATTTAGGGGATATTGGATACTGGTTTCTACCACAGTTGGTCAATGCTGTTATGAATCATATTGTTTCAGGATTGTTGTGCTCTTTTTAATCTTCTGGTTTTTCTATGGGCACCTCTCTGAAGCCTTGGGAGCAGAGCTACATAGAAAGATTACTTTTATTAAATAAAAATAATACATACTGTATGTGCTGAAATAGAGAGGTTAAACTAATGTATCTGCATTTTGAAGTCTTTTTGAGGCAGTCTTAGCATGATCTCCTTGGGACCACAGCCAAAGAGAATTCTCACAATTGCCTTTTTGATTAATGTTTCAGCTTGTAAAATGCAAAAATCGTTTTGACCTGGTTATTCATCATCAGTCTGCTATTATGGTGCCATGGATTGTAATATGCATGTCTCTTAAGAGGCACATGCTTTACCAGCTTTTGCTAATGTGCACACATCTTGCAAACAATGTTTTTTTAAAAAATTAAGTATGCAAAGTCTGTTTTAATTCAAGCTGGTTTTTATATGTTTGTCCCTAATTTATACAGCTCTTTGTGAATTTTGCATGGAATTCAAAACTTTTTTTTAAAAAATGAAGATTTCCGAATACATATCTATTTTAAAATTTACCTGCCGCCGTAATAATAGAAGAGCTCCAAAATCAAAGAATTTGTGTATTGGAGGATTACATCTAAGATAAAGTAGATTTTGTACCTACTTAATAGCCCCAAGTCTCCCTCCCCCAAGCAGAAACCAGCTCTATAGAAATGCAGATGTAAATAATCCATTCAGGAAGGTTGGAGCCCTCCAACTAGAAGCTTAGGAAGACAAAGACACCTAAAATCTACACACACCACCCAAACTCTAAGACAGGACATACTAGGATTAACCCACAGATGCCAAAGGGGCACACTCAGACTCAAAATTCATGCCACAGGAAATACAAAGCCTCAAACAGGAACAGGAAACAACCTCAAGAGCCCCAGAGGGTATAAAAACCCACTCCCTACATGTGCTATCTCTCTTTTTTTCTTCCAAAGTCATCTTTCTGTCTGGCTCTCCTCTTCAATAAACTGCAACCTTCTTTCTAAAGCAGTTGCCATGTTGTTTATTCCCGGCTTGGACTGAACCATGATGAAGACTTTTCCTTCAACAGTGTAAATAGAAGGCTCATTATAGCCTAAGGAACATCCTCATGGTTGCTATTTACATAACGAAGAACCTACCCAGTATTTATATTAACATAATTAACACCAAACTTAGGTTCCCCTGTGCATTTATAGGAGTTGAGGAGTGAAGAGGGACCCTGAAGAGGAATATCAGCACTGTTAATATAGTTGGTGGTCCCCCATGGCTGCTACAGTATTTACATAATGAAGAACATAAACATTAATTGCATTCACATAATTTACCTCACAGAACGTTTGGGCTGTGCAGTTTGGGGACCTGAGGAATGAGGAAGGGATGGAAATATTTGTTTTCTTTTTTTCTCCAAAGAGATTAAGTGGTGGAAAATACCAAGGACAGAAAAGGGGCTTCATAAATTGGTTTTAAATAAAAAAACAAACTGCCATTTAATAGATTTTAACCTCTGCAGACTTATTACTGGCTGTGATTTGTCCAAATTTCAGTCTGCACGTGGAACGATCTTACATTCTTTTTGTAGCATTTTGGTTTGAATAATTAAAGACACAAAGTCTAGAAAAACGTGTTAATGACAAGATGTTTCAAACCAGGTGACAGATAAAGCAAGAAAATGCAGACCATTTCTATAACCCTAAAGCTCTATCAACCACTTTTTAATGTTCCTTTTATGTTTTGTTATTCATCCTGGGCTGGATGGTTATCATCCAGAAAGTGGTAATACATTTTCTTTTAATGTAAAATACCAGCGCCATATTAGAAACAGGATAAGAAAGAAAAACCTCAAATTACAAAGTGTGAGCTGTTTCTCTTCTCTTCTTTTCCTTTTTAAAAATGTGTTTGCAAAAGAGAGCAGGGGGACCACAGGTTATTGTATGGTTTCACCGAACTTATTCTAATAATAATCGCAACAATGCTAAAACTTCCGGGCTTCAAATTCAAGATCCCTTATTACTTCCCTTAATTAATTCTTAAGTCAAGTTGCTAAGAAGTTTTCAGTTGTCCTGCACTGCCATCTTCTGGATTGTTATCAACAAAAAAGGATTGTATTAACTAATCAGTTAAAACTCCCACAAATTTAGAGCAGCAGTAGCTCCTTTCAACACCTGTGTTGCAAAGTAGCATAAAATAAATATAGATTTTCAGATAATCATATAAAATAGTCTTCAGTGGGAAAATTGATTTTTGGCATAACTGGGGAAAAAAACACGTATAGTCTGAAATATAAGCACTGCATTGCTGCAAAACCCATATTCCACACAAGAGAGACAAAGATAGAAAATATGCACGTTACTTGATGCTATAGCACTATTTTAAATTCACACAAGACACTGTCCACAGTCTAAATTCATTAATTGGGCTTACACAACACATTTATGTAAAAGTAATGCAAATCCTTTCCTTTGCAAAACGCAAACTGATGGCCAAACAGTCCAGAGGATGAGATACAAGCGATTAAATCTTTGTTGATGTGAAAACCAACAAAACGTGGGCCCTCTGTGCTTCAAACCATATGTAGAAAGTCGGGGTGCTAAGGAAAGAACCCGATCTGCAAAGACAGTTCCCCCCCAAAGTTTTACAAGAAAATTTAAATGATGCATTGGATGAGGCCAAGCCAAGCCATGCCAAACAGTCCATAGGATGAGATACAAGTGATTAAAACAATGTCTTTGTTGATGTGAAAACCATCAAAACATGGACTCTCTGTGCTTCAAACCATATGTAGAAAGTCGGGGTGCTAAGGAAAGAACCCGATCTGCAAAGACAGTTCCCCCCCAAAGTTTTACAAGAAAATTTAAATGATGCATTGGATGAGGCCAAGCCAAGCCATGCCAAACAGTCCATAGGATGAGATACAAGTGATTAAAACAATGTCTTTGTTGATGTGAAAACCATCAAAACATGGACTCTCTGTGCTTCAAACCATATGTAGAAAGCCGGAGTGCTAAGGAAAGAACCCGATCTGCAAAGACAGTTCCCCCCCAAAGTTTTACAAGAAAATTTAAATGATGCATTGGATGAGGCCAAGCCAAGCCATGCCAAACAGTCCATAGGATGAGATACAAGTGATTAAAACAATGTCTTTGTTGATGTGAAAACCATCAAAACATGGACCCTCTGTGCTTCAAACCATATGTAGAAAGTCGGGGTGCTAAGGAAAGAACCCGATCTGCAAAGACAGTTCCCCCCCAAAGTTTTACAAGAAAATTTAAATGATGCATTGGATGAGGCCAAGCCAAGCCATGCCAAACATAACAAAAAGGAAACAATTCTAAATAGCTTTCTTTGTTCACTCAAAATTGGAGTCAAGTGAAGAAAAAAAACAATTACCCCTTCTCATTTTATGCATGTCTAATTGCCATGAAGTCAATGGATTTACATTTGGAGTACCGTGTCCAGCTCTGGATGCCATGATCCAGAAAAGATGTTGAGACTCTAGAAAGTGTGCAGAGAAGAGCAACAAAGATGATCAGGGGCCTGTAGGTTAAACTGTATGATGAATGGTTCAGGGAACTGGATATGTCTACCTTATTGAAGAGAAGGATTGGGGGGGGGGGACAGGATATCTGTCTTTCCTATACTTGAGGGGCTGACACAGAGAGGAGGGGGTCAACCTACTCTCCAAAACACCTGAGGATAGGATAAGAAGCAATGGGTGGAAGATCATTAAAGACAGATCCAACAATTTTCTGACAGTGAGAACTAGTAAGCAGTGAACAACTTGCCTCCTGGAGTTGTGGAAGCTTCATCCCTGGAGGTTTGCAAGGAATGAATGGACAATCATTTGTCCAAGATGGTATAAGGTCTTCCGCCTTGGGCAGAGTGTTGGAGAAGAAGACCTCCAAGATCCCTTCCAGCCCTATGACTCAATGCAGAAATCTATCTTCCAATTTCCAGAAGTTATGTCCACCTGTTTTGTTTTTTATTTTAATTTGTGATGTAGTTAGTGCTTTGTGTCTGGGAAGGTATGGCTAGCAGTTTGCTTTCTGTTGTATAACTCATCCCTCTGAAGCTTAATAATAATAATAATAATAAAGTTGGAAGGGACCTTGGAGGTCATTGAGTCCAACCTCCTGCTCAGGCAGGAAACCCTATACCATTTCGGACAAATGGCTGTCCAGTCTCTTCTTAAAAACTTCCAGTGTTGGAGCATTCACCGCTTCTGGAGGCAGGTTGTTCCACGGGTTAATTGTTCTAACTTTCAGGAAGTTTCTCCTCAGTTCCAGGTTGCTTCTCTCCTTGACTAGTTTCCATCCATTACTTCTTGTCCTGCCCTCAGGCGCCTTGGAGAATAGCTTGACTCCCTCTTCTTCGTGGCAACCCCTGAGATATTGGAATACTGCTATCATGTCCCCCCTCGTCCTTCTTTTCATTAAACTAGACATACCCAATTCCAGCAAACGTTCCTGATATGCTTTAGCCTCCAGTCCCCTAATCATCTTTGTTGCCCTTCTCTGCACTCTTTCTAGAGTCTTCTTTGACTGCCTGCATTTTCTGTGGCCCCAAAGTGGTATTCCACTTCTTGTCCTTTTCTAGATTTACAGGAGGCCAGGAAAGTGTAGAAATTCAAAATTCTACACTTTCCTGGCAGGAAGAAATCGCTTCACATTAATTACTAATTTCTGAACCTGGCTAAAATAAAGATACACAATGCATATTCTTTATATTTTAGAATAAATTGACCTCCACTTTGTATATTAAGACATGAACAGGAATCTAGCAACCTTTCAAATTTTCACATCTGAACATTTTCATGCAGTCATCTAATCAGAAGTACGAATAGGCTTATGTTTTAAAATATTTTAGGAGGCGAAAGAGACAGAATGCCATTCAAAAAAGGTTAGAAAATATATGATTTTATGTTTTTATTCATTTTTAAAAGCTTTATTGTGTTACAATGGTGATTTTGGGAAAAAAAGTTCAGTCTGAAAATAAGCTCTCAAATACATCAAATATAAAGCCACAAATAGATGAATAAAATTTTATCAAAAAAAAATATATTACTGCCTTTTGTGCAATTTGTTAAAATGCAGATTGATGGAGACATGAAGTGAAATTGATTTATGTATGAATATATACAAAAGTGACATGGGCTGAAATTGATTGGAGAGGAGAAAAATCAAGTAAAATAAAATAGAGGAATCCCATCTCTATGTAATGAGATAAGGAAGAAATACAGCAGTATATATGTATCGATCTTGAAACACATTTTTTTTTAAAAAAAAGCAATATATATATATATATATATACTTTGTCTTAAAATGGGATTTATTTATTAGAACCAGGCAAAATAGTATGTAAATTTCAAGTACACAGTTCTACAAAAATACAAATATTGTCCTGTGCTGGGGTACTGATGCAAGAAAGCAATTTGTATCTGATTCGGAATAAATCAAGTGAAGAATGACAACCTTCAAATAATGAAGAGAGAGAGAGAGAGAGAAAAGCAGTGACCTCAGTATGAGAGAACTACAAAAAATCCTATTATAAATATCCCAATATTGTCTTTTCTTCCAGCCAGCAATTGGAACGGATTCACAGCATAACAGATAAAATGGAATAAAATGCACACACTAAGCTAAGAAAACATGTTTGTCTATAATCTTAATTTCTTCATCCAAACAAATCAGAAACTGAATTGTTCACTATGTCTAGACATTGGGTGGTGCTTGATCACCACCCCAGCCGTAGATTGTTTGATGGTTTTCATAATTGCAAGTTAGGAAGACTGGGGGAGATGAAAATTAAAACCATCAAAGAAAGTACACCTCCTTCAAGTCAAACTAATTCCAGGTGACTTCAAGGGCATAGCTTTATAATTGATCACTGAGGAACTGCTTTGCCATTTGCATCTTCTGATTTTGTTTTCTGTTGTTTGTTTTCACTTCCTGCTCTAGGCTACAGATCTGGGATATCCTGGTGGCCCCCCGCTGGAAAAAATTAATCACATTTAATCCTGATAATTTTTTATGATGAGCACGCTGTGAAAAATAGCACAGCCTATGACTCTATGAGACCCTTCGTATACAAACTAGCTGCTCAAAACATTTATTCTCTAACTCTTTAGAGGTTCTCCCATTAGCTGATATATTATATTCCAACGTTTAGCCTGAAGTGTTTTGGCTTACCAAAGTCTATTTTCAAATAAAAGTATTTGTTCAAAGGGCACCTTGAACATTACAAAACACAAACGTTTCCCCAAATGTAGAAAGAAAGAAAGAAAGAAAGAAAGAAAGAAAGAAAGAAAGAAAGAAAGAAAGAAAGAAAGAAAGAAAGAAAGAGAGAGAGAGAGAGAGAGAGAGAGAGAGAGA